>JAHWFP010171393.1:0-32463 GCA_023313725.1 Lithobius niger
AGAGCTAAAAACCATGAAGACTAATAATTAGGTCGGCTCAATCAAGGGTAGAAGACAACTGATGCATAACGTCACTCAGTGATGGTTGACATACATGTAACCATCCATTAATTCAATCATTAATTAAAAAGACATGACGTTCGGACTTTTAAGCTTCGTAAATGTGTCGAGTCTTTCAGTTTCACATTAATTTCTGATTTATTTCCCTGACGAATAATTAGTACTTTATTTTTGATCAATGAGATTCAATATCATAGAAACCCATGTACACAGTTTCATTGATTTTTAAACTAAACTCTATGAATCAAGCATGGAATGCATGTGCAAAATATAAATTGAATCCAGCAATGGGTTCAAATGTGATCATGGGGATGTACCTGATGACGCAGAAGCGAAGACAAGAAAACAGGATGAACATTGAATAGTTTCTTTCATTGTTTCGTGCTTGGGTGCATTCAAACCGATTAGTGCCTGCATGACCCTGTGTACGGTAGTCCAGTTTTTGGTGTTAACGTTTATCGCTTTTAAATCCCGTGATTCTGTTTAGAATTCTTTCATTTTGTTTGTATTTGCATTGGTTTACAGTTGGTTACAACATCCGAATGTACATCAATATTATAGAACGCATTTTAGGACATAACATAGTGACTTGAAGTAACATATAAAGATCAATTATGTCCACATGTCCAAACTGCCTCGAGCCCCTTTACAGCCTAGCAATGGCCGTTAACTTTTGCCTCGAACACTGGTGCTCCCTGCAACGAACTTTTGACGCACCTTGTATTTTAATTAACTATCAAGAATTATTTTTGATCTCTGCCATAATTTTACAAGCTTTGTGTCATGCATTGAAAGGTGTCAATATATTACGAATCAGTTGGACCAGCGGTGGTTCAACCTTAATAACCATCTCTAATCCACACCAAAAAAATTAATCATGTGTGGCTTCATAATGATATTCATCGATAACTAAGTAGCAAATAATCACATATAAAATAATTCTGCACAAATTTGATAGCTAATAACGAAAATTAATTTACAGCAAACATAAAAAATAGAAAACATATTTGATCAGGCTTTTTACGTTTTTAAACTGAACTACATTAGAATACGTACAGTACAGTATATTTCTCTTAATACAAGCTCAAGAAGGCTTAACGCCGAAACCTTTGTGTCTACGTATTATCTATTGACATAATAATTATATGCAACAGTAGCTCTAGAACGTGTAGCGTGTATATCTTCGGGTGGAATATTCAGCAGTAGTTTCTCTCTGCTTATAGTTTTTGTATTCTTTCATCTATAGGAGCAATTGCCCACTAATTTTTTAAGGGCAGTCGATGATAAAGATTCAATGGCTTGAAATACAGACAAAAGTGATAGTCCAAGAGCCAGTCCTAGATTACCACCAATATCACAAATGACTGAAGATAAACCGTCGACCCTTATTTCTATCATGTGTTGTTGTAAGTTAGTGAAAAACAACACCGAAAAACTTGTGAAATCTTTGACCATTGTTGGCTCTGTGTACCCAACGTAGCTTAAGATGGTTTCTTCACATTTCTGTATGCAACCACATTCCTTGTAATGCAGTGGGTTAAAAGGCAAGGCAACATTCATGTACATTTTTTCTGCCTGTATTGCACTTTTACTGCTACTACAGTCACTGGAGTTGGAAAATAAGGGCATGTAGGGCAACCTGAAATCGAATGATAAAACCATGATAAAAATGAATGATTCATCGGACACGCAACTGCAAGAAGCAACTCTTTATGTCACAGCGATAGAAAAATGAAAATTTCTCTGTCTAAAAGCATACGCTACTATTAATAATGGCAATTCATTTAAGCCACTAAATATAACAACATGGCTACAGGATGTATAATTATAAAATTACGGAGATAAATTGTAGTGTAAGCCGGGTCGTACCCACTATTACTACTAACCACTTATCTCTGCCTAACCTATAGGTAGGTGGCGTTATTGTTGCCACCACATAATCACATGTTATGCTAGTGACCTATTTAATCAAAGGGTACAGCATGCATGCTAGTTTCTGCGCAACACCTATCTATTTGTGGTTGCTTTGATAGGCATGCTTTAGGCTTGGCTACCCTCGGTACACTTCATAAATCTTAGAAAATCAATGCCCCGAAATGCTTGATGCTTGCAGTGACATGTTTTGTAGTGTACGTCTTACTGCAATGCCCACATCACATGTGACTTGTCCAAATGACCATCATCGTAGGATGCACCTTGGATGCTTTGTCTGTAAACACCCGTTCTGCGTAGTATAACTAATCCCATGCTTGTGATCAGCTGTTCCTCTACTCATATAAAATGCTTTGTTGTATATTAAACCGGGTTTTTCCCCACTGTAACTCAATCTACAGTTCTCTGTTAATATTATTGTTGTTTAGGCTATTTGCCTCAAGGCAGGGCAATTGGAATAATTATTGGAATTGGATATGTGGTTTAAATACACACAGTGTTCAGACTATTTTTTTAAAGCTAAAAAAATCGTGGACACTGATTGAGTAGATGTTTTGATGGCAAGCATGGGTCGGGAAATGTTCGATAGGATTATTATATATATGTTGAACAGGAGAAGCCCAAAGTGCACATGTAAAAACAACACAACCCGACGTTTCGAGCTAGCTCGAGCTCATTATCAAGGGAAATACAAGATACACTAAAATTGCATAAAGTTGCAAACAGGCAAATGCAGGCAAAACTGCCAAAGTCAAATTACAATTCCAACAAGTTAAAAATTTAAAATGTTAGCACAAAGAGGTCGCTCTCCTCTTCCTCTCCTTTTAAAATTTTAAATTTTTAACTTGTTGGAATTGTTAACTTTTTAAATTGTTAATTGTTGACTTTGGCAGTTTTGCCTGCATTTGCCTGTTTGCAACTTTATGCAATTTTAGTGTATCTTGTATTTCCCTTGATAATGAGCTGGAGCTAGCTCGAAACGTCGGGTTGTGTTGTTTTTACATGTGCACTTTGGGCTTCTCCTGTTCAACATACTTTATTCCAGTGCTTGCATTTTTCCTAAAACGATAGGATTATTAACATCTTACCCCTAGCCTTGCCTAGTGCTACTACTTACGATGCACTCGGAAAGGCAGTATTAGTTAAACGTTGAACCTTGCCCAGTGTAGTATCTGAACGAGTAAAGTTTTTTCAGATGTAATCAACAGACAGGTGAAACGTTTGGTGAATTTCTCACAGTCCTAAAAACAATAACTAAATACTGTGATTTTAACTCCTGTACCAATATTGATAACGAAATGATTCGAGTCCATTTAGTCGGAGGTGTAAAATCAGAATCATAACAACGTGAGCTTTTGAAAAAAAAACTATTGCATTAAAGGAAACAACCGAGCTTGCACTTTCACTTGAAGTTGCAGAGGTCGAACAGGTAGAAATAAGGGGTGGACCAGTCGTGGCTTATTTTATTAAGAAACATAAAATCAAAGGTTCAGGGTTTATGCCAAAATCTAAATCGGAAATCCTTTGTTTTTGCTACGAAAAATGCGTCACATCCGCTCTAGATGCAAATATAAAGATTATTCCTGTGGCCGATGTCATGAATAAGAATATTTCACGGGTGTGTGTTACAAAAAGTTCTAGTGACGAACATAAAGGAGTGTCCTCACCTTTAAAAACCGTTTGCAAGCCACCGGCTCACTGGAAAACTAAACACAAGTACAAGAAATTCAATAAATTACAGTGCGAGGTTGAACCAATTTCTGAAACCGAGAGTGAAACCGAATTGAGTGAGCCTGAAACAAATTCATGTAGTAATTACTTATCAAACAATACCTTAAGCATGAATTTGAAAAAATACAGCAAGGCAGCGAAGTGGGCTCTTGACTGTGTTGTGAACGATGTTAACTCTAGAAGTTAACAGCAGTTATGAGGGGACGATAATTCCTATCTCCTGGTTCGAGAAATAATTTCAAATTTGTCCCGTAACACAATGCTATTTCTCCATGATGGCAATGCAGAATAAGTACTAGTAACTATTAACGTCAAAGTCAAACTGGTCAATCAAACTAAAAATGTAGACATGTTAGTCGCGAATTTCGAAAGACTGTCGCTAATGGGCAAAGACTGGATTAGCACTTTCGATGTTGACATTTTATTCATTGTAAAATTACAAAATCGAGAAATGTGATAAAGTTAAGATTGCTACAACTTTTGTAAACACAAAAGAAATCGAAGCCAAATTCCCTAAGCTTTTTCAGCCTGGTCTGGGGGAGTTTAAGGGCTACAAGTGAAAATCCAGCTCAAACTAGATGCTAAGCCTATCCATTGTAAGGACTATCCAGTTCCTTTGGCTCTTAAGGGCAAGGTCAGTGACGAGTTTGAGCATCTAGTGGATTTAGGAATTCTAGAATCGGTAAGAACAAGCGCATGTGGAATGCCAGTAGTCGCACATAAACTGTATGGGTAAATCTGCGTAACAGTAACCCCTCAGTTAGAAAGAGGTCATTATCCTGTTTCAACAGCAGCTGAGCTTTTTAGTGAATTTGCTGGCTGTGATTCGTTTATCCCTATCGATCTCAAAGACACATTTTTGCAAATCGAACTTGATGAGAGTGCTCATGACATCTTACCAATAAATATGCCATTAAGGCTAGTTAAGTGGTTAAGGGTTCCGCTTAAGTTTGGCCAGCAGCCACGGGATATTCCAGAGCTTGATGGCAAGACTCACTGCCAAAACTCCAAGTGTCAAACATTTCATGAAGATATACTGGTTAAAGGCAATGGGCAGGAACACGATTTAGCATTGCACGAATTCTTAAATGCTTTGGAACATTCAGGGCTGCGTCTTGGAATTGATAAGTGTAGACTTTCACAGCCCAGTCTTAAGTACTTAGGTCATATAATTGACAAAGAAGGAATGCATACCTTATTGGAAGTGGTTGAAGCCATTCTCAAGGCACCTAATCCTGGCAACATTCCTGAGTTACAAAGTTTTTGTGGTTCATTAACTAATATTCTAAATACTTGCCAAATTTAGCACGAGTTCTGGCTCCAGTTACAAACTTTAAGCCCTAAGATTAAAATTAATAGGAATGGGGTCTAGAATGCAGCAAAGCTGTAGAAACTGTTAGGCAATTATTTTTGAAGTCTAAAGTGTTGGTACATTATAACCCAAAGCTCAAACTCAAGTTAATATGACAGTGTGGCCTCCCCTTATGATAAAGGAAGTTGCTTGATGCATGTTATGCCTAATGGATGCGACAAACCCATAGCTTTTGCTTTCCGTAAGCTCTCGCCAGCAGAGCAAGCCTATTCGCATTTTGATCAGGAGGGACTGAGGATTTACTAAGGAGTCAAAAGGTTTCATGAATACCTGTATGCTCGGCCATTACAGATCGACCATTACAGATCGACCATAAAGCACTCCTGTGTATTTATGGCGATAAAAGTAGCAACCCACAAATGGCAGCAGCCAGAGTGCAGTGCTGGGTGCTAATGTTGAATAAGTATCACTATACTTTCCAACATATAGCCGGTAAGACAAACTTAACGGCTGATGCACTAACATATCTATCCTTACTCAGCAGTATGAAATTTAAAGATAAAACTGAGCATTTAAAGATTTTCGGCCACATAAATTAGAGACACTTCATGTAATGGGGGAAACTTTAGCTAAAGCTACAGTTAATGATCTGGTATTATCTAAGGTATTACAGTACTCCAAGCGTGGGATGGTCTGAAAAGGTTGACGACCTGTAAATCAGCCATATTTCATTCGGTGCAATGAAATATCACTTGAGTATGACATATTATTTTGGGGGTCACGCATGATTGTGCCATTACTTTTCACAGGTAAATTTTGAAGGACTTGCATAGTGGACACTACGGGATTGTGAAAATTAAGGGATTAGCCCGATCTAAATGTTGTGGCCTAAAATTGACGATGCATGGGATGCTTGTCAGCAAAACAAAGATGCACAACCTGTGGGTCCCAAACATAACTGCGAATACCTTAAGCCGACTATAGTGTGAATACCCCTTGAAACCTCTCGAACGGGTACATTCAGATTTTGCTGGCCCACTAGACGGATGCATGTGCTTGGTTTTGGTTGACGCTTATTCAAAATTTCATTTTGTTATAGTAATGAAGTCCACTATATCCAAAAAAGTGGTAAACGTTTTTGAAGACTTTTTGACCAATTATAGGCTGATTTCGATCCTGGTTACGGATAATGGGCCCCAGTGGATGAGCCACGAGTTTAAGCATTTTTTAAAGTTAAATGGCATTCGTCACTTAACAGGTCCGGCTTATGTGCCATGGTTAAATGGTCAATGTGAAATTTTAGCCAAGTCATGCAAAAGAGCCTATAAAGCTGAGGGATTTCTGTAAATAGAGCAGTCTTAAATAACATCTGCCAGAATCATCCCAAGTGCTACTATGCTGCTGACTTACTCTGGCAGTAAGTTATTCCTAAGCAGAGAAATAAAAATTATCCCCCATTTACGGTTACCAACTCCTGTTGAGATTGTTCATAGGAAGCACAACCAAATTAAGAGCACACAGCACAAAATTCCAAGTAAGATAGATGATTCATTAGTTTGGGCACGAAATTATTCACAATCAGTGGGTAAAAAATGGTTGATTTGTAAAATTCGAAGTTCGCACAAGTAATAGTGCCATGTTGAGCTTACCAGATGTTTGTAAGTCACCTGATGCAGGAAAGACAATATAAAAATTAGTAACTAATGCTAAACGAAGATCAGGTGTCAAGTTTCCTGACTTGATTTGGGTATTGCAAACAGCAAGCAGGACGAATTATCCAACCAGGCGAAAGCAACTACTGTTGATTAAAAAAAAAGGTCAGAGCCAGAAATTCCGTCAGTAGCAAGTACGTCTCACAACACTAGCGCTACTCAACGCTCTGCAGAAGAAACAATAGTAGCAGTTCCTCCAATTAGTTCTCCAGTGGCTTTGGGGTAGCTAATAAGAGAAAACATCGGATAAGCCCCACAGCTGAGGCTCAACCTACTGCATTTGAAGGCCGTCATAAAAAACCAGAGAAACTAAATCTTTAAAACCTTTAATCAACATGTACTACTTTTTTTTATTTGCAGAATAACAATAATTCATTAAAAACTCGCCCATCCTTGTTTAACATTATATTTTAACATGTGTAACGATGGGTGAGTATGACTATTCGTTCTGTCTCTTGTTGAATGCGTACGGAATCGACCATACCTATTTAACTTGTTCTGTGTAGGAAAAAATACATATGTCGTTTAACGTGTGTGAAAAAAACCCTATGGTTTTAACTTGTTCCATGATGGAAAAAATGCCCATTCAACGTTTGTATGTGAATTCAACAGAGAATTCTTTTTAAACTGAATATGATTAATAATTTTTGTGTTTTATGGTCTTTCATATTCAATTTGATACTGTTGGGAAGGTATAGGCCAGCAGCTATGTTCAATAACAGCAACGATGGAAAAAAACTCAAAATAGATGCCATCTAAACCCATACAGATGCCATCTACATTTAAGCATTTTCAACGATAAAACAGTAAAGACGTCATCTGAACTCAAAAAGATGCCATTATCAACCAGCAAGCCTTAAATTTGATTAGGCCTTTTATTTTCAATCAAAATACCAAAATCCAATTTGTATTTTTAAAGGAGGGCATTGTAGTGTATGTCATACTGCAATGCCCACATCACATGTGATTTGTCCATATAACGTCATCCTTGGATGCATCTTGGATACGTTGGCTGTAAACACCCATTCTGAATAACCTTGCTGAGCACATGTTTGTGATCGGCTGTTTCTGTAATCATATAAAATGTTTTGTTGTATATTAAACTGGGTCATTCACCCACCTTTACTCAATCTACAGTTCTCTGTTAATATTATGCTATCGGCCACCAGGGCCTAGTAATCAACACGTTTGTTAATATGCACACAACTAATAGTGGAGCGGATTTCAGCGATAATTGTTCAGTTGATGATAAAAGCATGAAACTTGCAGGGTTGGTCATTATTTGGCCTACGATTACTTTAAGATAAGGAGGCTTCGAAATTTTATTCCAGAAACAAAATGGCGGCCGTTTTCAAAATGGCCACCACTTAAAGCATCCATTGTGCAATAACGCGTGAACTGCCCATCACAGGAAGAAAATTGAAAGACGAAATATATTGTTCATATCAAAATCTGTGCAGGCATGAAAGTTCGTACGCAACTGGCAACCAAAATAGCGGCCGTTTTCAAAAAGGCCGCTACTTAAAGCACACGTGAACTGCCATCGCACGGAGAAAATTCAAAGACGAAAGTTGTTGCTCACATCAAAGTCTGTCCAGGCATGAAAGGTCGTACGCAACTGGCAACCAAAATGGCCGGCACTTAAAGCTTACATTGTACCATAACGCATGAACTGGCTCTCTGTGGTAAGAACGACGTAACGTTTACTCAGTGAGGGAATGAATGGCTCTGCTTCAAAAAAGTTAGTGTAGCTAGTATGTAGCAAGTTACAGTATGCCAGTAAACTTCAAGCTCTACATTGATGTGCTCACAAAAATTATCGTGAGGTTCTTTGCTTTGGACAAGATACATTATGCTAGGTGGCTGCCTGTTCATCTGCGAGATATGACAAAGTTGGAAGTTGTCCATCCAGATTTTGTAGGAGAATTCAACAACGGTAACGCTCACTGATCATTTTCTAAAATGGCAATTGATCAGGCACACGAATAGTTTAACTCACTAATCAAGGGCAAAGGAGAGGTGTTGAATTGACAGAGAACCCATCAGCACTCTGCTGCTTGGTTGCAGCTCCAGAAATTGCAAGGATTGTTTCAGAGTTCCAAGAGATGTTCGGAGAAAAATATGAAGAACCCTGACACAAAACACCATGAGGAACACCACAGCTGCCAGTCTCTTTCACTACTGATGTGAGTAACTGTGTAGCAACATATGAAGAATTCCACAATCCATTCACAGATGAGAGCGGCGACCCTCTTCGCCTTGACACAAAAAGGAAGTTCCTCCCGAACAGATGGTGAATACTGTGTTGGAAATAAAGAAAAATGAGATGCATAATTAAAATGTTATGTAAAGAAGAGCCTTGGAGACAGGGTAGACCTAATCTTTAAGCCAATGTGAAATTAAAGCTGCCCTTGATGAGCATGAGACCTCGCACTACCGCAAAATCCCAAGTACAATTGAGCTCCCTCCGAAGTGATTGTAGCCTCTTTGCTCGACTTTACGTTGGTTGTGAAGCAAGCAGTGGAGACCTGGAAGAATTTTTCCAGTACGAAAATCAGCCATGGCCTCCAATTTCTCAACACGGTAAGCTTAGAATTGGCACCAAGAGGGATGTTGTGGCGTGCTTAGAAACATAAGCAATGAGTCAGCTGAAGCAACATCTGTAGAGGAACCATCATATCTTGAGGTTATATTGTTGGATGCAGCGGTGATTCTCAATATGTTGCGGTCTAAGGACATAGTGAAGACCTTCAAAGACTACGCAGAGGATATGTTTGTACCCTACGTGCAGAATCATCTGCAGTGTTCTAACAGATTGGAGTTGGTATGGGACGAATGCAAAGCACGATCACTCAAAGCTGCTATACGCCATGGTAGGGACTCAGGTATCCGGAAAGGGGTGCAGGGAACACCCCACTGCCTTAGAAATGGCAGGAATTTCCGAGAATGGACGAGAACAAGAAAGAACTGTTTGCCTATCTAGGTTCACAATCCATGAACATCAGTAGCGATTTGGAAACTGTTGTCCCTACAAGTAGTGAAGAAGCCTTTAGTGACAAGCCTGACTTCACAATGACCAATGTGTCGCCACGTAGCCATGAGAAGGCAGATACCGGACTCATCCTCCACGTGACAGCATCCATCAACCTGGGAAATACAGTGTCAAAACAGTGGATTGTGATGTGATGGTACTGTGTGTGGCTACTGCTTCACAGTACTCCAGCGTAAAACTCTGGATCTTGTTTGGAACAGGGAAGAAACTGCACATTATCTGAGCCCGTTGTATTGCTGCAAAGTTGGGAACTCACAAGTTGGCTGCGTTGCTTGGGTTCCATGCATTCACTGAGTGCGATACTGTGGCAGCATTTTCTACCCTTGGTAAGAAAACTGCATGGAATACTTGAAACTGCTACTCAGAAGTAACAACTGCGTTTACGGTTTTATCAAGACCCTGCACAGACATAACTCATGAAGACCTTAAACAGTTCGAACGCTTAACTATCCATATGTAAGACCAAGCATGCAGTCTCATTGATGTGAATGCTTCCAGAAGACAACTCATCACGAGGAATGGTCGCACCCTGGCAGCAATTACCACCAACCAATGATGTACTTCCGCAGCATGCTATGCGAACAGCATATCAGGCAGGCCATTGTTGGAGACAGACAGATGTGATTCATGCCAATACCTGGGAGCTAGGGATGGATATTACAGGATGGACAGTGGGAGCTCCGTTGGATTACACTTCCAGAAACAACTAAGGCATGCATGGAGCTTCCAGCACAAACATGCAAAATACAAACGAGCACTGGACACTTTAGGCACAAATTAAATGGAATGACATGTGAGGATAGCATATGCAAACATGGCTATTTTGAGTTTTTGAATATTTTCAACAGATGGCGCCACCATCCTCTTCATACTGGCAGGTATCATTTAGTGGTTCTGAGAGTTGCAAAACGTGTTTATTTGTGTGGGGTTTTACTCTTGAAAATCGCTTGTATATGCAGACGTAGCTATCTTCGGTAGCGTTGGGCCTGCAAAGCTTGGTATCTTCGTTCAGCCAATCACAGAGCTCAACACGCAGCGGCAATGGAGATCTGTGATTGGCTATACGGATGTCCTATACGGCCGAGTTGATAGCGGAACGAGCCTGGAAAATGTTGTCCCACGCAAGAAAAAAGATATCCAGCAAGCTGAAAATGCAATACTACAAAACAGAAAAGGTAAGAGTACATTCCCTGTAGATTAGCAAGTTAGTTAAGCATCATTTTTCTAATGTAATAATACCGGACGTATCGTGTCAACATCGCATTCGCGCCATTTAGTGCAGTAGGGACCATTCACAAATAGCGTATCCAGACAAATTTAGAGCTTTTGAGTTCATTTTGGGTGTTTTCCAACAGTTAATTTGTTTGATTTAGCCTACTATGGTTGGTTTTAACCTACTACTTTCAGTTTCAATCAGGCTTTCAGCCGGACATTCGTTTTATTTGTTTCAATAATAATAATCTCAATTCATTATTAGTATGGATAGCACCCATTTTGTGTTTGCCTTGCATCGCAGCCACATTGGCAATGTGGTAAACTGTTTCCACCAAAAATGATAACAAATACGTTTAGCTAAACAAAAAATTATTGAAACTTGAATTAAATAATGCTACAAATACAAGTTTGTAAATACAAACTTAATCATAAAAAAATAATTGATCAATGCCACGCACAACAACAGATGTGTGAGACCTACAAACATGGGTCATCTTCATTCATGAAATCTGCAAAACCCGGCTATCATCACAGTGGATTTGCAAAGGCGGCTATCTTACAACAATATGGCCTTCTACACGCCTCGTTAATTACTTTTGATTAACAATGAGCAGTGGGTCTAGATGCCTATGGTCATAGTTAATAGTGAGCAATGTATTATTATAATTGTTTAACTAGTTTATCAAGAGGAGTTTTTTGTTAATTCTCAAAATTTTCGTAACATGAAGATAGCCACGTTTGCATATGCTATCCTCATGTATTGCCTTGTGCAAGTGTGAGGCTGACTGTGAGAATTGAATCCCAGCACAACTTGTTTAACTATGAATTTTAGCATGTCATAACTAACAATATGGTCATCATCATACGGAACGTGCTAGTAACCAACTAATATGTGTGTTCTCATAGTACGGTGTCACTAGCCATTTACTATAATATAACGTATGATTTGGAATGGTTTAAAGTAAATCTTACTTTTCCTTTGTTTTCCTGTAGTTTAAAATATGCATCATATAGGTGGGTCTGCTTTCGTAGTAAGCTTTTTTTGATGTGAACAACATCTTTTGTCTTTGAATTTTTTCCCTGTGGTTAGCAGTTTAAGCGTTATAGCACAATATATGCTTTAAGTGGCGGCCATTTCGAAAATGGCCACCATTTTGGCTGCCAGTTGCGTACGACTTTTCATGCCTGGACAGATTTTGATGTGAACACCATATTTCGTCTTTGGATTTTCTCTCTGTGATGGGCAGTTCACACGTTACTACACAATGTATGCTTTAAGTGGCGGTCATTTTGAAAATGGCCGCTATTTTGTTTCTGGATGGAAATTTCGAAGCCTCCTTATCTTAAAGTACTCGTAGGCCAAGTAATGACCAACCCTGCCAGTTTCATGCTTTTATCATCAACTGAACAATTCCGCCCTAAAACTGCCGGACTTGGTTGTAGTCGAAGTAGTTGTTGGGCTATTTTGTGTTGTGCAGATCTTGTGTGTAGTATTTTGTGTTGGGGCGTACAGCATTCAGCTATGGTCTCAAATAAAAGAGTGATAAAATAGTGATCGAAAGAATCCGTTTGTGATTTGTAATTAGCTATAGTACAGGGTGCATGGCTCAGGGCCACAACCCTTAATAAATAAATTGAATTGAATTGAAAGAATCCGTGTTTCAGCTAAACGATATAGCTTTAAACCAAACTAAACTTCGTTGTTAATTTCGAGGCAGGCATCTGGAAATGATAGAATGACGTATTTATTTCGCAGATGCAGGCTTTCAGAGCTGAGTTGAATTGTTTCAAAGTGGCCAGCAACAATAGACTGCATGCATAAAGCTTTCTAGCACAACGTCATAGCTGTAATAAAGGAACATGGATTACAAACAAAAACGTCAAGTGTGCCGTAAAAAGTGGGGTTGTATGATTTAATTTTCACTTGTTAAAACGAACACGGATAAAAATTGATGATTTTTAATTGCAATAATCAAATGTACCACTTGAGAAAATTCCATCTGTTTAGGTGTTGTTTGTTGTGCTTTACCAATCATATATTTAAAACGTAAAGCACAACAGCACCTAAACAGAGATGCAATTTTCTCAAGTGTACATTTGATTATTTCAATTAAAAATCATAAATTTTTATCCGCGTTCATTTTAACAAGTGATAGTTCAATCATATGACCCCCTTTTTTACGGCATAATTGACGTTTTTGTTTGTAATATTAATTTAAACTGAAGTTGTAATTCCTGTTTCCATTGTTGCGAAGTTGTCGTCATTGAAGTGAATCAGCTGATCTACTGGACTTGTTTTCCTAAATTTTCTGATGTAATTTCAGAGTTTTCTGATCTGTTCACAGTAAGGTGGAGATTATAATGAATTCAGCATTGTCAAGTAGGCGCACGTAATTCTAAATCTCTTAATAATTCTGGCAGTACAAAAAAAAGTAAGATTTATAAAATAGTACAATTCCTGGCAGTAAACAACGATACCAGGTGAGATGTTGGGTACGAGAACGATTCTAAAATAAATTCAAATTGTGCCCACTAGTTTTTGACAAGTTGAGTAGCTCAGCCAGAATAGTATTTTAAAGTGACCACTCCTACAAACCACTACAGTCCAGGTAAAGCTAAAACATTTCATGTCAATTTAGTGTCTACTTCTGTCTTTCCCGTGCAACACACTTTCAAACAATTTTTGGCAATATTTCTTATTTATATTAACACGAAATTACTTTACAGAATTGATTGCTGACTTTGTTCAAGGGGTAATAATATATAAAAATTATTTAGCAGATCTTGTGTTCTCACAAAAAACGGCCTTATTCTCGTTTGTCTGTTACATTTAATACGTTTACCTCTTTTAACCCCTGACTTATTCCTTTTATAACTTACTTGCTTACATTTAGATCACATACCTGCACGAAATGTTACTCTTTAACAAAACATTTTCAAAACAAACTCTGAAGCATTCATTAGCTTCCTCTGTCTTGGCACAAGGATTCTGTACTCGGTTTAAACGTGTTATCTATAACAAAATACAAACACACTCAATTTTATTTTAGTCCACCACCAGCAAGATAAAAGAATCATTGATGATTTCAATATCTACTTAAGAGTGAAACTAAGTATAGGTATATATTTTTATTAATGCTGCCTATATAAATTACGAATCTCTAATAAGAAGCTAAGCTACTTCGAGCATACAGTCTGTTTCGATACCTTCTTATTCACACCAACTTCACACCAGCCCATAGGTCAACGCCTTTTAGAGTAATACGTAAATTCTGCAAAAATGAATGTAAATTCCATGCAATCTTATCACTGCAACGCTGAGAAGAGGTGGCGTTGGCTCATTTACATATTGGCATCACCAACCTAATACTTTTCTTTTGTTGTTAATGTAGTAACTCAGCCTCTTCCAGGTTATCAACCAAGAAGCCACTTGGACCTTTAAAAGGCAGCAGGGATCGTGCAGACCGTTTTTTCCCGGTAGAATTTGAAGAGGTATGAAGTGTTTCCTTTCATGATGGCACATTCTTCTCTTTTTCTGTGCCACTCCTCAACCGATTAAGAATAATTTCTTCTAATAATGTTTTGTTTCTTAAGGGCCTCTTCACTACGGTTGCTTTTAAATCATTTCCATAGTTTAATTTTTCGATTTTTAACTTAACCAAAGATGGGGGGAGAGAGCGATTTTAAGTTCGAGGCCTCACCACCTGATAGAACCTGATAAGCCTATTTATGATCTCAAAAAAAAACCACTCCAGACGCTATTAATATTTGGATTAACTATAAAAGTAAGATCATCCCACTCCACTGTACGTAGTGAAGCCCTAAGCCCCTGGTAGTCAATCGTGCCTCGGGTGGCTATGACTGACGATAGCGGTCCCAACTCATTCAACTTGTTAAATTTTAAGTTTGAAGGAAATAATACAATGATCACTTCGGCCAAAATGAGGTCCCACAGCCAGATCAAAAAGACGTCGGTCATCATACGTAAAAAAAAATTAAGAATATTTCTACAACATGTGGGCCTGTCCAAAGCTGTGTAGGCCCCAAATAGACAATGAGATCTAGAAAAAGTCTAAGGTGTGGCTCACTAGCACAATTTTGTTCCCAAATAACGGTGGATAGATTGAAACCACCAAGAATTAGAGTGTTTACCATTTAAAGATTTTGTTAGATAATTGTAGACATTTATCACCGATTCGTCCACTTTACTTTCAGGTATATAGCAAAGGATAAATGAGGTGTTCAAGGTCAAGCCTCAGAGAGGGGGCACAGGGATGTGGGAGAGGGCTTGGGGGCATTTCGTGGGGAGTTCCATGACTGGTTCGATTTGTACAGCTAACTGTGACTTATGTAACACAAAATCGAATTTTAGGTCTATTTTCAAAAATATGTTGATCAAGCCTCAGGGAGGGAGCACAGGGGCACTTGGGGCCGTCGGGGTGGAATATTATCATGGAGGTTCTATGGCTGATTCAATTTATGCTGCTAAGGAAGACTTGCATACGAAATTCAATGATTTTAGCTCAGTCTGCAAGTATTTGGTGGTCAAGCCTGGGGGAGGGAGCACAGGAGAGGCGAGGGAGGGGTGCCTTTTGGGGTATTTCAAGGGTTCCATAGCTAGTACCATTTGTAGAATGGAGGTACCTCAGCTAGAGTGACTTACGTTCCAAATGTCATTAGATCAATTTGCAAGAATTTGTTGGTCAAATGTCAGGGAGGGGGTGCACTACACAGGATGGGTGCTGGTGGCCCTTGGGGTTTATATCATGGGGATTCTATAGGTGATTCGATTTGTGTTGCTAAGAAATACGTGTGTACGAAATTCAATGCTTTTAGCTTGATCTGCAAGAATTTGTTGGACAAGCCTCAGGGAGATGGAAAAGGGGTGGGGCATTGGCGGCCTTTTGGGATATGTCATGAAGGTTCCACGGCTGATACGATCTATGCTGCTAAGAATGAATTGTGTACAAAATTTCATGCTTTTAGCTCAGTTTGAAAGAATGTATTGGTCTAGCCTCAGGGGAACACAGGGTGGAGGGGGACATACTGGGAGCCATTAGGAACATTTCATTAGGAGTTCCATGACTGGTTCGATTGGTCCTGATAGGGATGAATTGAGTAACAAATTTCAAGCTTTAAGCTAGATTTTCAAGAAATTGTTGATCAATTCTCAGGGAAGGGGGCTCAGGGGCACAATGTAGGCCCTTGGGAGATATTTAATAGGGGTTCCATGGCTGACTCGATTTGTGCTGCTAAGAATGGTATGTGTACTGAATTTCATGTTTTTAGCTTGATCTGTCAGAATGTGTGGGTCAAGCAGGGAGGGGGCACAAGGAGGCACTGGCTGGGGGCACTGGGGGTTCCATGGCTGGTTGTATTTATACTATTAAGAATGACTTGTGTACCAAGTTTTATGCTTTTAATTCGCTGTGCATGATTTGTTGTTTAATGATTGTACTACTCATGATTCCAAATTTATAATGGTGAGCGTTGGAAATAAATTCCAAAGACTGTAACTTCTTCCACAATAATTGCTCAATATACAGCAAATTCCAGCTTAGCATTACTTTTGAGAGTTTCAGGTTATGTACCAAATTCCATTCTAATCCGACCTTTCATTTGGGCTCCACCCATACTACAAAAGTGCAGCCAACCAACGAACCAACCAACATTTCCAATTTGGTGTTGCTCGCTCTGCTCCGCCAATAATAGATGGTTGGATGAGGTAACTAATTTGGTTAAATATTTATTATATTTAATTGACGGGATGTAATACTTTGGAGAGGGGTGATGTTCGATTTCTAAGTATTACACGCATCATACCATGGTAGTGTTTACATGACATAATTTGGTAGAATTACATATTCGACAAGGGGTGACATATGGGCTGACATTTGGGGGATGAGGTCACGTGGGGTTTTTGGTCCTGTGAGATGGGGTACGTGGGGGGCACGAGAGAACACATCTTGGGGTGACATCTGGGGGTGATATCTGTGGTAGTGATATTGTGGCGGTGACGTTGAGGGTGACCTGGAATGGGGTTGTTTTGACCTTTGACTGATGACGTCACTACATCGTGGGGGCAGTGAGGAGGAGGGACATCTGGGAAGGTAACATCTGGAGGGCAATATGGGGGGACGATATTGGGACCACATCTGGGGGAGTGACATTGCCGGGGACAACGTTTGAGATGATGTCGATTTGGGCTTTGACCTGTGATGTCACTGTGGGGGCGACATCTGGGCTGGGGTTTGTTTGATGACATCTGGGCAGTGATATCTGAGAGGTGACATTAGGCGTATATCTGGGTGGTGTTGGTTTGGCTTTGATCTAAGTAGTTAGAAAATTGTTATATTGCGGACGGCACCGGCACCAACTTACGTATTTCGGTCACGTACGTGAGGTCGAAGGTCAAGGTCACCAAAAAGTAACCTTATTCCTATATGGTTATCTTTTAGTTTTCAACAATATGTAGGTTGTGTCAGAGTGGCCGAGTGGTCTAAGGCATCAGATACAAGTTCTGATCCACAAATGGTCTGATCCTCAAATGAGGGCGTGAGTTCGAATCTCACCTCTGACACATCTTTTAATTTTTTAGTGTATGGGTTACGTTTAATTTATTTCAATTATGTAAGAATAAACTGAATGGCATAACATTTTGTTACTATATATTATGTAATATAGTAAATAAAATCAATAAATGACAAACACATGAAAGTAAATACAATTACAATTAATTTTTATTTACAATATTTACAAATGTTTCAATGGTTCTTTGAAAAAACAATCACTAAGTTGATTGTTACAATCGAATCCACGCCCGCTCCCACTACCATAGAGCGCAGTTTCACGGAAAACGTTTGGTAGTTCAGATAAGGCATTCGTTCCATGTGGATAGCGTCTTATGAAGGGACAGTTTGGATTCATTGTCTTGTGATACATTGAAGGCAGATCAGTTATACTCTACGAAATAAATTACCAATCACAGTAGGAACAAACAGCACAGTGATTGTTATCTCGTGTTGCACGAAAAAATCCTGCTCTAGCCATGTTGTGCACCGATTGTTCACCATCCATTGACCAATTATCGACAAAAGTCTTTTCTCATCCCGTAGTAGTGAACAGATTCGTGGAATCAGTGCTGTACATCAAACCACTCCTCATTGTTGGAGCACTTGTCATTGAATAACAACACTATCGGCTGATGTGACCTTATTTATAATGTGCTGTAATTACCATAAGGAACTGTAGCAATGCCGCAAGGTAAGATCCACCTCTTGTCATTGTAAGCTGTTAAACAAAGTTTTCTTTGTTCAATGGTAAATAACAAGTGATCGTTACTTCTAATGTTTGTATTTGAACAGGAAAAGCGTTGTCGTTCCTGTAAACAAAGTACGTAATTATCACTAGTTACGTGATTCCGTAAAACAGATTTCTTTATCCCTTTTCAACCTTTTTTATTGTACTATTATACTCTGTCATATACATTTTTTATTTCAATCCAACAAACCTAGAAAAGGGTACGGATGCAGTTTCATCTTTCATTTTTCCAGGAACTTTTTTATTTTCATTGGAAAATAAAAAAATATTAGTTGGGAATTGCTCGTGTCAAACAAATGACATGATTCAGCCATGTCCTGATACAAATCATCGGTTAATACGTGATAGATGAACGAATCGGTCTCGGTCGTTAATAACTTACATTTGTCACCATATTTTGGAATGATGTAATCGTAATGGAACTCAAACATCGATAATTTAGATAGGTCTAACACAGCAAATCCCAAGTGAACTGGCTTGTTTAATAATACTTTTAACCTGTGTAGTCCAAACAAACCTAACTTGTCTGTTAATGGATTGAAGTACGTGAATGAGGGTTTGTATAACAATTTCGTCATTCTAGCTAATGTCAACTTGATCGACACGTGTTTAAGTACATTCTCCAGACTCTTTCCATAAATACTGTTGTTCATCAGTTTAAAATTATCACGTTCAAATTCAGTTGTAGCCTGTTGTCGTTTTTCAGTGTTAAATTCGATAAATGGTTTCAACCAAGCTTTTTGTTTGAAAGTCACAACTCTGTGTATTTTCTTAAAGATCAAACTGTGTGAGAGATAGAACTGTAAGTTTTTATTGTGACAAACGACATTTTTTCGGGGAAGAAAGTCTGAAACTAATTTTTTAGTGGAATTTGGTAATTTGAATAGTGCATGCAGTTCTTTGTTGTAAGGTGACAACATTTCGTAAGTTATTGTTACATTTTCTGGTGCTAAGGCATAATCAGAATGTTTGTCGCGTAAGTATTCTGGATAATCCAAATCTACTTCTAAAACATATCCAGTGTCATTTTCAGGTATATTTGTCACGTCGAGCGTAGTTATTTCTACAGCCGTTAACCAACGGAAACCTGAATATGGTAAGGCAGGCATCAAGCAAAAACCATACAGATTATTTTTATCCAAATACTCTATGTATGACGTAGTTGTATCAGAGTTATAATTTGGCAGGTAAGGATTGTTAGCTTTTGCGTAACGATTCGATACTTTGGAGACACCACCACGTACACCACGTTCGAACATCATCTACATATTGGTATCTGTTAATAACTCAAGTTTTTCGTTGGTTAATTTCAAAGCTGCATTCCAGGCCAAACCTGGAAGACTAAAGTAATGGATAGGGTCTAATCCATAATACTTCAAGCACATGATGCGATAAGCCTGAAAAATGTCACCCAGGAGAACTGCATCAGTTAATAAGTAGTAATCATGACAATCACCCAATGTTTGACCATCCTGCAAATTCCACCCATGCTGTATGTTGCTCATCCATGATGACACTGTCTGTTAATGTAGAATAGAATGACTCTTTCGGTGGAAGTTGTTGTTCGTCAAACTTGGAAAATGAATCAAAATACTCGCACTGATATTGTCCTTTACAAGTGAGATCCTTGTATGTATTAGGAAAAATGGTTTGCATTAAAGGAAATTCTGTCACAGTCTTAACTAATGCGTCCAAAGAGGCAGATAGGAACTTATACGAATGCAAAAATAATAAATTTCTTATTTGCAATGATAGATATCGTTCGGTGTTCTTTGGAATAATTTTGACGGAATATTCACCAAAATATGACAAAGCCCATACGATTAGGTTTAAATCGTAGGAACTGAGATTGTGGAATAGAATGGGCAATGTTGGTTTATATTTATACAATAAATTACAACGCTGATGCGCTGCACCTCTGCATAACCCAGAAATATGATCGTGGTCACGAACACGTGTATCGAGAAGAGCAAATGATGTATTTAAAATATAACAATGTGTAGCTGCTCTGAAATGCTTCTCATCATTGGTCATGTAAATCATAGGAGCAATTACAGACAGTTTGGACAAGTAACAGACATTCAAAAAGTTACTACATTTACTACACAATCCACTCCCCTATACACTTTATGTAAATGAACTCTTCCCATGTTATCAACAACTACGTACGCAAACCCGCACGGTACGTGTTTCTAATTTTTGGACATAGGAAGAATTCAAGTCAAGTTGACAAGCACTGAGTTTAGGTAATATACATTCAAAGTCTGCATATACCACGTAGGGTTCTGGTAATTGCTTATCGTGATTGTTGAATTGCATCGGTTGTTTATCGGGCATTTCTAGTCTTTGTAATTTGTTGTTTACAAAGTGGTTTGTGCGCCTGTTATTTTTCTTTAGTATGCAAAGGACAAATACAATATTGACAAAAGTATCTGGTCGTATTACTGTGGGTAAGTCGATTAAAATCTCTAATCAAACAGTAATGTTTATTATCCAACAATAACAATTTAACAATCTGATCTGATTGCAAATTGCTAATACGCAAGGGGAAAATCGTTTTGTTCTCATAACCATAAGCGCTAACTGCGATGTTATTTTGTTTTTCAAAACGATTTACTTCAGCGAGTGGTGTTGGAAAACTAATTCCATCGAGAGTTAACCTTCCCAAGAACCTTTCGTAATGCTTGTAATGAGAGGGATGACTATTTCTGTCGACACGATGTAATTCAGCCAGTACAGAATATACAAAACAACGATTGTCATGACAATCTATGTTCAACAAAGCGTGCTTGTTAATTAAATAATCATCTAAACAATAACTGCAATCACCAGCAAGAGGAACATAGTGACCAAAAGGATATCACATTTATCGATGGAAACTATTACCCATCCTGATCCATTTTTTGATACGATTCGAAGCTATTCAAAATTTTTGTTAGAGCAGTATCGATAGCATTATTAAAATCTAAAACAGATAAAACAGTAATAGGTGTACTGCATAAATAGATATTTGTGGTTTTTTTTGGACGGGTGCATCTTTAACCAAAGTAAGATGAAGACACATCATAAACTTAAATTGATTGTAACGTCGTTGCACATGATCAAAAAGTCTTAAAAGATGGGTTCTGATCATGTCGAAGTAAGTTCGTATGTCGATGGTATCTTCCTGTTGCGCGTAGACATATCTCTGTAAAAAGTTTTGGAATGCACTCTCTTCCAGAATGAACGGAGGTGAAGGTGTTGATGCTGGTGGTGGTTGCGGTATTGCATGATGGGTAGAGTTATTATGCTCTTGTAAACCTCTTAAGGTTGAAAAGGAAACATTACACGTAGAGCAATTGAATGTGCATTTCTTTCTTCGATGTGGTAAAGTAACCGGAACATTGTCCGGATGGTGTTTCCTTTTATGTCGGTATAAACTTTTAGCGTGAACCTAAGTGTTCCCACAGATGTCACACACAAAAGGCATTTCTACAAGAAATAAAAAGAAGGGATTAGTAGATCAACCACTCTACCCTGTATTTATAGGTCTCTCCCCTTACTACAATGAAATAAATAGGCTGAATGAAAAAAATAACATTTTATTCACGTAATTATACACATATTTTCCACGATTAGACATTTTCCTTAAACGGCTAACAGTTTGCGTAGGTGTAGAATCTTTACATCGCTCAGGAATATAATATATACAAAAATGTCCACACACTATAGTTCCAAATTTCTGTAAAAGGGAAACAATTAAACTACCAACGTTTCTTACATTTATTCAAATAATCGATAACAGTCTTGTTCACGGGTGGTAAACCCAAGGAATCGAAATATTCTCCGCATCTAACAACAATCCAGTAAAGTCCACTGTGTGAATCTGGAGATATATTCATCACCATCCAGCCTCTTCCTGGTTTCCTTGGAAGCCGGTTGCCAGCGTAAACACCGATGAAGTTTCTACACACTGGTGACAGCTTAGTTTCAATTTGTAAGGTATTCATTGTTTTCAAAAGTCAGTCAAAACATTTCTTCTTTCGTCAATTTCCAGCAAAGCGTCCGTTTCTGAATAAATTATCAAGTTGATGTTTTCTGTCAGATTTTCGGAGAATCTCAATTCAACACGCACAACACCGTTACGAACGAGTGACACGTGGGAACTCTCTTCTGCTGACTGATCTGGCGAGAGATCAAAGCAGAATAAAGTATGTCCAGATTGCCATTCTTTGTAGGAAATTCCATTTCCAGAATTGTGAAATAATGTTCCGAGCCCAGAGAACATCGAAATATATGCTTCAACACATATTTGTTGGCAAAATCCATAATAATTGGTTTCCCATTAATCATTTGTCCATCAACAGACACCGCTAATGAATTCAGGTTGAAAGGTCTGAAGAACATAGAATCCCCTTTATAATACCCGTTGAAGGCAGCATGACTGACCATCCCCAAGACGATTCTATTCGGAATAACACCTTGGAACAAATTGTCGAATTGCGCCGATTTGGCATTGTTGACGATGGTGTGGACCTTAACGTCTGTTTTAAAAAAATGATATTTAGCAGTACCAGCACTCAACGCACGTGCGTGTGCTAAAAAGATATTGGAGGCAGGTTTTACTTTTTCTACAAACAGGGCCATATCCACAAAATTCGAACGCTGTCACGCCAGCAGTGATACCCGCTTGGGCTACATACAAATTAAATTTTGGATTGTTTGGAACGAAACGTAGTTTTATTTCTACATTATTCAGTATGAGTTTATCTTGCAAAGCAACGTCACAATGAAGTCGACCCATTAATTCGACCTCACGACTGGAGTTGATAGCTGTTGATCTATCGCTGGCATCTAGCCTAACCACAGAGCAGCAGTCAGTTGCGTATTTTTTGCATCAGAACCATAATTTAATAAAGTTTGAATGTAACTTTTATAACCGTATTGACCCGTGCTACTGGAGGTTAGTTTTCCATTCATAGTCAAGTCCACTTGACTAAAAAGGGTGTGTATTAAAAGTATGTTTGGTGTCACGTGCGATGACTCAGCATCCGTTAGGTTAGTAGTTGCATTTTTCTTAACTTTAACTTTCAAGTACACCATAGTATTAGCCGGATTAACATATTAATCTACTGATCCTGGAATTACATAGTCAATAACTTGATTGGCTGACAATGTCGCGATAGGTCGGAATTCCGCGTATCTAGTCTGCTCGATGCTGATTTGTGTAGGCGGGACCGAGAATAATTTTAAAGGTGATAAAAGACATTCACAACTCTGCAGATGTAAAAATGCCATGATGAGACTGTGTCCATTCAGTGTTATGTCGTTTTAAATGTATCCAGGTCTATTTATACTAGTCTAAAATAGTTTTTACAATTTTTCGTCTTTTATTTATCTTTTTCTTAGTTTTAGACTTTCTCTTTTTTATACGTCCACTTCCAGTCTGCTACATTTTATCATGAATATCGGTCAAAATGTCGTGACCAGTTTCTTTAACTCTCTCCTTAGCGGATTCTTTTACAGCCTGGCCGGCTAGGTAGTCACCGAGAATATTCCCATCCGTAGACACAGCTTTGCGTCCTAAGTATTTTCCAATTTTTTTTATATGGGGAACTGCCATACGAAAAAATGGGATGGCTACGCAGAAAACTCACCGCAGAAAAAAATTTTTCCAAACCCCCATGTTCTCCTTGTACTCTTCTCCCATAAAAAATGTGGATTTCCCCCGACCAGTCTGTCCCACGTAATGGTTCGAATACTTGCAACAATACTTCATGATGAAACATTTATAGCTAAGAATGATCGTACAGCGCTATTTATAGGAACCACGGATTACATTTTTTTTTAATAATTACGTTTCGGACGAAAATGTAAGATAGCTACCATGCACGAGTATGAACCGAATGGTACGTGGCTTCCATCGTCAGTACGTATATCTATTTCTATGTATTGAAAAGAGTGGCGTAATAAAGGCGTATTCTAAAAAACTCTACGTTCGTTTGACCACCACCATCATTCATTAGCTGCGATCTGCTATCACCTACCAACTGTGGAGCTACAATGCCGCTGTACACGTACAACATCTGTATAGAATTGCTGGTAATCTCTTTAACCGGCGTTGGAGTGATCACCGTATGTTTGATTATTTTAGCTTTCCATGGAAATTGTTCTGATTTGAACCCTAAACTCTGTGCCAGTCTCCAGTTTACAACCAGTCGTATGTAATACTGACGAGTAACGTCATTATCAATTGTGTATTTTTTGTACGTTTTATTCTATATTATAGTGGGCAGATCAGTGATACCTTTGAAAGGATCATCCGCTGTCAATTCGGATTTAAATTTTTTATCTCCTTGTTAATTGTATCTACCAATTGTTTTAAAATATCGTATTTTTTCCATTTTCTGTAGCCGACAATTCGCATTCGGTATTCTCCACTTCAGTAATGCTTTGTGTTAATTTTATAAAATTGTAACAGTTGATCTTCCTCCCTTCCCTCCGACGAAATAACTAACGTGACTCGACTAAAGTTGTTTGGGAAGGTTATCTGGGCCAGGCCTACCTCATAATTCTCGTCTAAATTTAACGGTTCTGACAATTTAGTTGCATAATTTTGTAAAGTATTATTTGGGAATACGTCCACGCTACTATTAGAAGGCAACGTTAACCAGGTACGTTGGTAGGTGATTCCTTCGTAGGTGATTCCGGTCTCAGATCTAGAAATAGGTATGTATACGGATCAACTGTAGCAGATTTATATACCTTCACTTCATTTTTCCCTCCAATAGATAATTGTTCTCCTAACAAAAATATCTGCCGATAATCACGTACAGTTTTCATTAATATTAAATAATGCGCCTGTAGACTGAGTGCTCTTAATTGTTTATCTTATAAGTTATCAGCAACAATGACAATGCTTATACCTCTTTGATGCGAGCCTCTGTGTACTATTTCCAGTAATAAATCTTGAGATGTATTTTTTAATAAATCATCCAACAATAATAAAGTATTAGGCAGTATTGAATTATACAAATCTTCGTTTAGACCATAATGAAAAGTAATAGGAACTGGCAAAGTTAATTTTAACGTTTTGTAAATCGGTTGTTCCTCAGCGTAACAAAAAACAATCATTTCGGGTGGAGGAACTGTAATATTTTATGAATATTCAATTAAACTTTTTATCCAGTGTGTTTTTCATGAAGAAGTTGATCCAACTACTAAAACGATGGAAGGGTGCTTCAGTCGAACGTCCATTTCTATAAACGCTGAAACACTGGTCACATCGCCCCTTTATACAGGCTGGTAGACCCCCCCCCCCCCCAACAACAACAACAATTAAACACAGAACATGTTTTGCCATGTCATAAAAGTTGTTTATTTACGTTTTCCGTTACACAAAATTAGTCATTTGATTGATTGCTGTTAATAAAGAATGATTATACAATATTAATTAATCACATGATTCCTTATTAGCTAACAATGCTGCAATGTAAGGAAAGTATGCGGCAAATCGAACGATGAACTGATCACCGAGGTCAAAATGGTTTTCATCATGGGAAGCCAACCACACTGGCAGCAAACTTTCGAAAGGTAAAATTGCTTTGTCAATGGGAATCAAATTTTCCAGAACTTCGCTGTCCATTTGCATGAGATGTATCAACCAGTTGCGACGTTTACACTTGGAATTCAATGTTTTTAACACCAGAGATTTTTCATTGTGAGTTGTGTGTGCTGTGATACATAGTTCACGAATCACTTCACTCGCAACTGGTTTTTTAAAACGCACAAAAGCACACACTTCCTTCGAGTTCTGTCCGACGCATGAGGAAACAATCTGGTATTCACCACTGAATAAAACCAACACATTGTAAAGGTTTCCTTTTTCAAACTGGGAATGTTCGGATGGAAACTTCACAGCATAACAAACACTATTGAACGGATCGGGACTCTTGCATTTCTTCGTCTGCAATGCACGTCTGACGGCACTTAAATCTTTGCCCATGTTGGCTTGACGAAATCACAACACTGTATGCCTTAAAAATTTACCAACATCCAGTAAAGATATTGTCCTGCCTTGCTGAATGAACATTTTTTACGGTCATGGATTATACAAAACAGATATGCGTCACGTTTTTCATACTTTTTTCCAGCGGCTTTTCACATCCAAAATTGTTTAAATCAATTACTTCAGTAACGTTGCATCGATTTAATTATAATTCCTTTAACTTATGGTCACCTTTGACTGCAAAAATGGATTTACCCATTTGTAAATAAGCTTTTTAACACAATTTATTACTTCATCCAGAGTATACTCGCATGGTGAATTCTCATACCGAATGCTGTGAATCAATTCTGTACAAAAATTAACATTGAATTTTTCCTTACTTGTCAGGTTATGAAAGTTAGTTGGCAATACAATTCGCCAATGAAAGCGTATCGATTGACTAAAACTTATTTCTTTAAAGTGATAATCATCAGCATTAAAAGCATTTGAAGTGCAAATTACAAACCTTATTACGTACATTTTCTTTTTTAACACACAAAAAGCCTATTTGATCACACATTATTGAAAATTGGACCAGTTACGGTATTTTGTAGGTTGATGAAATGATTAATTTCACCTTCAGAATCGCATAAAGACTAAAACTGATCGAGAGACAACGAGATGCATTTGTTTTCTCTCCCTCGCGGATAAAAATGATGCGTTTTACATCATTCTCTACTGCTAAAGTGACGGCAAAATTCCGGTCCAAGTAGAGGGTTTTTGAACGCTTACTGGTGTCAGCAATCGCTTGCAAAGCTTTGCAATTCTGCAGAAAAACTGCAAATTCGTCTGCCTTTATTGTAACTCCTTGTCCAGTAAGAAAATATCTAATCTTTCCTGCACTGTACACTCTAATGTGAGCATAACAAGAATTTTTAAACCGGTTTACTACACAAAATAAATTGTCTCCCAAACTAATAGAATTCTCAGGCTTTATTGGCAAATCTGGTACAAAGCAATCCATTTTCCTACCTTTTTTTGGTTGTAATTTCGTGTATTGGCTAAAGAAACGGAAACAAAAACTATATTTAAAAAAAAGCTTGAATTCTAAGCCATACTTAAAAGTAAAATTGTCACGTTACAATGAAGCTTTCCTCATTGTCGGATACGTTTTTTTAAGTTGCTTCACTGCAAAGCGACAAATGTACTTTTAAGAGAAATATTTTTAAACATTAAAACTTACAGTTGCTTTATTGGATTCCGACCTCCTATAAGCGACTCTATTGGTCGACGGGCGCCGTGTGTTTGCCACCAGCCAATAGGTGAAGTGCTTTTATAGCCAGACACATCCTGGTTGGGCGCATGCCTAAACTACAAAACACGCCTACCTGCCTGATTTATTACCTTGCTTACCAAGGAATTGGTCACGTGTGATACACAAAGCAGCCTTGGATTGGTCGGTTGATGTGATTTATTTCCTTGTTTTCGGCTGGCAAAAGAAACAGAAGCGTGAGTTGGTTGGCTAACGCATGCACACGACTACACCCTGGAGGCGGAACGTGACTCGCTGCCTGCCTGCATGGGCAGATACATCTTCGTATGCGCACGACGACCACTTGAAGCCAAGCCTGATTTGTCTGGGTATGTTGGTGAGTCACCAACGAAAAAAAACGAGTCATGTCCAAGCATGCAGTTTACCTAAGCTCCTGTGGATGGGTTAACCAAACGAGGATCAATAAATTACTTAGTAACCATGGTGTCCTTCACACCATGGTATTTGAAGTGTCTAGCTACAATAAATCAAATGAAAAACAAAACTGAGTCACTTCTGGGAATGTTGTTTTAGCTAGTCTGGACGGTTTTTTGATTGGTTGACCTTTGTCATTCCACCACATCCTTCCACGTAAGGTCCGAGTGGTTTATTTGTTTACATAATATAACCAAAGTCGTGACTGAGAAAAAAGTCAAGGTTGTCTGCACACAAGATGTTTCTAGGTTAACTACTACTGGTGTTGTGTACGTTTGGTTTTTTTATGCAAATAACCAGACTGTATGAACGGGTCAAATAGTTAATGAAATCAAACTTATCTGCATAACTGTCTTGTTATGTAAGCGTGTCAAGGTTAACCAGTGCTGTGCAAACTTAGAGGTACAAAGTTGAACCGGTATAATTTTCGTTCCACATTATTTCGTTATGTCAAATACATTATAGACAGCTAAAAGTTGATTTAAATAAAAAACAAGAAACAGTTAGTATAAAAAAAGGTGGATAAGCTTTATTTTAGAAGCATAAGTTTATTTAGGTAGAATTAAAACACCTATTAATGTCAATTCTGTTGAGTAATGCTTTTGTACGTCTGAAACGTGGAATGGTCATGGACAAACAAGATATAATGTTTGTGTCAGCCTAATTTTCGTTTATATCATTTCGTTAGGTTAATTACATAAAAAAATTGGTTTTAAATAAAATGTATGTGACATTCAGATTAAAAATGGATGTATTGCATTTTACTTCAAAAACGTAGGTTCAATTTTAATGGAAAACCGAAAAAAAATCAATTAAAATTATTTATGACTCCTAGACATTTTTTTTGGTTACCTTCAGACATCTCCAGACAACAAAGACGTGAGAGAATGCAGAAATCCGGTCTGTTTAACCTTCAAAATCAGTATATAAGCAGAAGTTGTGAAGTTTTGGAAAACCGACTCTGACCAAACTCCATCAATCATGCGTTTCCCACAAAAGCGTGGACATGAGAGCAGTGATGATGATGATACTGATTTAAAAGAGTTGGGTGCAGAATTGCTGAATGAAGTGAGGTGAACCACAAGCCAAGAACTCACGAGGGTCAAAGAAACAGAAAAAAATCTATTGCGAAAACATTCTCATGGCTTTGAACAATTTGCAGTGTGCAAGAATTCTAATCAATAGAGAGATGGCTAGAGCGAAGAAGCAGAACACTCACAACCCCGTGGATTGCAATGTACAAATGGACATTTCTATACCATCCACGAACCATTTATTGTCGTTGGTGAGTTTGTTTGTTACCAACCAACAACAGCAGCAGCAAAAAGACGAGCAGCAGCAAAAAGACGAACAGCAACAAACCAACGATTATAGCTCTGCATCACCCGATGTGGAAGACGAAACCCCAGCTCCTTCATCCGACGTTGATGACAGCCCTGTGTCACCAAATATTGTCAAAAATTACGATGGTCCGACTGAAAAAAAATGAAGATCATCTTTTATTGTTTTCTATACAATAAATATTTCCCCATCCTACCCGTTCCTACAGTTGTCATATCCTTTCCAAAAAAAAATGACAACAAAAAAAAAATCCAAAAATAGTTTGCACCCACTGTGGGATCTATTTTCTAAAACCACCACTTTTTTCACCTGTCTGGGATTGGTTTAGTAGGTAGCCATCTCATTACGGAGTTAGCGATGGACGGAGCTTAAAAGCAAACGAAATACTTGGGTGAATCACGACCGTCTACGGTAAAACTTTTAAAAACTAGGTTAATTTCGTTTACTGAACGTGATTTTCGTTTTTAGTTAAAAAATACAAGACTTAAAACTTTACATGGGTGTGGCTATTCCCTGGCGTCAAAGTGGTTGCAATTCGTTACTAAGCAACGCTCAGTGCGGTGTTATCGATGGGCGGGACCTGAAAAGACTGAAGTAGACATGTAAAAACTTGTTAAATGGACGTTTCAAGTTAAATTCACGATCGTGTTAGGTATCCCTTTAAAACATTAGGTTAAATTCGTTTACAAAACGCGATTTTCTTTTTTGTTTAAAAACTATAAACCTTAAAACTTTAGGTGGGGGTGTCTATTACGTGTCATCATCGTGGCTACCATATGTTGCTAGGTAACACAGTCACATGTGACGGTGCTTCAAACCAGCTGAAACACCACGTGTTGGTAACATTTTTATAACACGAGACAAGTTAAAATCACGAACGTCTATGAGTAAACTTTTAAAAAAATAGGTTAATTCCGTTTACAGAATACGATTTTCCTTTCTCGTTAAAGAACTATATAACATTTAAAGTTTACGATAGGCGTGGCTAGTGTCTGACGTCAAGCGATGCTAGCTTCTATTACACGTGTAGTTCACTTTTGTAAAACGTGATGGCGCCACTGGTTCCACTCACAAGTGTGCAAGCAAACCTCGTGCAAGCAAAACTTTTGTGGTTCGTAGCGCAAGAAATATTAATTAACTTTAGGAGAAAAAGGTACCTGTAGTAGGCTTAGTGTAATTTTTTGGTTGCTTAACGCAACTTCTTTTCGGATCTGTTACATTTTTTGTGTTTTAAAAGTTAACAATTATAAATTTGAAATTTAAAGTTTAAAGTCTGTTGTGACGTGTCTTTTCGTTAGTGATCCTGACACTCCACAGTTGATGTTCGTTCTAAAATAAAAAAATTAAACGGTTAGATTACTGTATTATGTATTTATGGGATGGTGTAAAGGTGTTGAACTTTAATAAAATAAAAATCATACGCTGTTAATTTTGTCAAATTCCCGCCATGAGTTGTCCTGCATAACGCATCGCGTGTGGTAGGTAGTAGCACAGTTGTTACCCGATTTACAGATGAGTGTCTTGTTGTTGTTTTACGCGGACGGACCATAGTCGTTTTCGGCACATCGGGGTTGAAATCTGTACTTGGTGTTGTAAGTATTAGTGGTGGCGACCATGACGTTGTGTGGTGCAGTGGCAACCCGGACCACTGCACTGTGACTGAGGTTGGCGCTAATGACCAAGCTGTCGACGCGCCATTAAGCCTCATCTCCCCCCCATGACGTTGATGAGCGTGGCACCATATACACCCCATCATCTTCATTACGTGGTGGAAATGGCGGCGGGGGTGGTGACACCGTTGGTATTTGTGGAAACAAATGGTGTCATTTCCATATCGTCATCTCTCCTTCCCAATCCCGGGGTAAAACACACTCGTATGTGTGATCATCCTGCCGAAATGGGCCATGAAGACCAGGAAAAAGGCTACCAGGTATATATGTGTGGCAAAAAGAATCGCCCCAAATAACAAACGGACTATCCAACTCAGTACAATGGAAGCCATGGTTGAAGTGATACAGCTCTGTAACACGCAATTCACGGTCAGTACATGTTTACTTATAATACCCATTCATTTTATTGGTCAGAATCAATCTATGTGAATGTTCCCATATATTCATAAACGATTCTTAATGTTTTGAGAGACTACACTTCTACGTGACTTTTATTATGAGAAATCTGTAGTGGAATGTAATGTCAGGGCGTGACAACACAGCTGCCACTGAGAACTAACTTTTCATTACGATAACACAGCTGTACTAAGAACTAACTTCTTATTAGTACGGTTACAGGATAGCTGTTGTTTGGGTTCCATTACAAGATGGTTGTTTAGGCTGCATTCAGATAACTATTTTGAGAGCCATTAGGACTACATTCTGTTGTCCCTTGAGAAAGGAGCGCTAGCTGTGTCCTTGAAAAACGTCATATGAGCCACTGAATAGTATCACGCCATCTATACAGTTCTATTTAGCATCCTGCAAAACCGGCTGTGGTATAAACGTTTCGAGATGACAGAAAATACTCGCTGTTTCCCAGCTGTGTTGACCGACGGCACGTACGTGACCCGAATACGTAAGTTGGTGCCGGTGCCGTCCGCAATATAACAATTTTCTAACTACTGACCTATGATGTCACTGGGGTGACATCTGGGATTGGATCAGTGGCCTTTGAACATCTGGGCGACATTGGAAGGCAGCATCTGGCGTGGGGTCGATTTGACCTTTGACCTACAGTGTCGCTTCTGGTTAGTGAGTTCGTGCATCCGTGTATGCGGGACCGGTTCGAAATCCCGACAGTCAGAATCCCAACAGTTGAAATCCCGACACTAAAATCCCGACGGGTCAAAATCCCGACGGTTCAAAATCCCGACAGTTGTGCATTCCCGACAGGTCAAAATCCCGATAACTCAAAAACCTACAAAAAAAAATATATCAAGCCTACGCAGAAGCAACAACACAGCATGCATTTTGCTATATTTTAAGCGTGTATTTTAAATGGGTAAGATACAAATATGCATTGGCTAAAAATACCGTCAAGCAATCTATAACTTAAGAGCATAGTTTTGGTTGTTTATTTATT
>JAHWFP010171410.1:0-24687 GCA_023313725.1 Lithobius niger
GAAACCATTTTTAGCCGGCCCGGCTGGGGGCCGGCAAAATGTTCTTTTTACAGCTCTTTCGGTAGCTCAACTTACTTTACTTGGTGAGTCTTTTGGTAGCTCGCCGTGTCACTCTTTCCAGCATTTCTATATCCTTTAGCTACCAGGGAAGCTGGATTATGTTGGCGTACTCCCAGATTGGCCTAATAATACTCTTGTAGGCCACATGAGGCAAAAATAGTCACTGCCGAGTTTAGCTATGCCCAACCCATTCAATGAACTCGAAAGTATTAGCTGCAGCTGTTTCACATTGTTTTGAGACCCTGAGTTTTTCCATCACCCAAATCCCAAGGTCTTCTCTTTTTAATTCGACAAATAAGAAAACCTTAGATACCAACTTGTTCTTAACTTGTTGTAAATTTTGTCATTGTGTGCAGTGAAAATCGTTGCTTTAGTTTTGGTTTATTGTAACGTTTTGAGTATAAAACTAAAAATTCTGTGCTGTTTAAAGAAAGAAAACTGTTTGCACCACCTAAAATCACTGCTTCATCACGTCCGGTGTGATGTGATGAGTATTCACGATGTGACTTCGCATTGCATGTGCTTTTAAGAAGAGAATGGCTGAATTTGCTTACCAATTTACGATATAGGAGGATTTTTTTAATTTTTTTTGTGTACTGGTAAAATATTACTAGCACCGAGAATATTTTTTCCACCTGAGAAACAACTTTTTTAATGGCTTCGATTGTTATTTTATGTAATACAATATTGCATTTTTTTGCACTTTTAACAGGGTTCACGACGACGTGGTCTTTCACCACCCAAAACAGATGTTCAAGTAACTTTGGGTCCTTGCCAGTTGGAACTTGATGTCACTATTGTGGACCGTATAAATGCCTTACTTAACCCTCAGCCTTTATCAGGGAATTACACCCAGCCTGGAGTCTCATTTTTTCAGACCACTTCAGGAGTAAGCATAGCAAATTATTTGTTGTTGCACAATTGGCCAATAACCTCAACTGTGCACATTTAGATCAATCTTGGCTGTACTGTGAAACTAAAACCCTCCAATTGATTTCATAGATGAACAACCAGTCCTGCTTTAGTCAAGCCATTGACGATGGGGATTCAAGTTGCGATCACATAGTTTCTTTGAAAGTTTCATCGCCATCTGTGATTTTAAAACTTAGGTAAGTTACAAACTCGAGATTTCTTCCCATTCCTGTTAAATTACTTCCACTGAATGTGCAACAGGCCGCAATTATTGGCAGTCTGTCTGCAGCTGCTTTTTTTATGTGGACTGTGGCTCAATCCATTATGAAACAGTTGGAGAGGTTGTTTGTTTACTTGCCTTGAGTCAACGAGCTAAGCTCCAACACGGTATATAATGCTCAAATTCAAAATTAAACAAATACTACCGATTTGCGATTTTTTTGACAAGCTGCTATGACTGAAGATGGAAAAAAAAGTAGTCGTCCTGTCTTCATCAGGCCACCACAAGAAGCTCATTTACATCATCTGTATTGTTTGCATTCTCATATGTGAATCGATCATTAGTTAGAAATAACAGACGGCTAGGATGCGACTCTGGGACATAGCCTCCTTTATTAACGAGGTAGCATTCACTGCTTCTCACCATGCTACTTTTTTATAAGGTGTTCGCTCAGTTCTCTGCTGATTAGATGCTGGATTGAAGGATTCGAGGGGCCTTGTAGGTTTATAAACACTAAACCTCGGGGAAACTTCATGCTGGACTGCAAGGGATTCAAGGCCTCTCAAATGCATTCTCTTCTGGTATTTGACGCTAGGAGTGTTTGTGTGCAGCTCCAGGTTATCTTGTTCCCTGTGTCCATCACATGTGTGGCTATGCTGCTCGTCTGTACCTGGTTTCTGCTGTCTGCCATGTGCCCCACTCTTTCATGGACACCTTTTCTATTCTCTCCAATATAAATGGCAAGCCATTCCTCACACTCCACCCGATACACACCGTTTGGTGTCTTCTTAACTTTTTTCAGCTCGTCTTCCAGATCCTTCTCTTCTTGTGAGCGGTATTTCTTGTCTGTGATACCTTTCTTCTTGTGGAGAATTAAGATTTGGATTTAAGATTTTTACCATTTTTCAGAAACGTCCCAATCCCATATTGTCTAAGCTCTTGTTGTATTCAGTGTTGGATTGAGGCACGCGGGAACCCGGGGAACCCCGCCTTTTAGGAGGTCCTTGTTAAAAAAAAATTTTTTTTAGTAAATTTATAATGAATTCGTATTAAAAGGGTTCTCTAAATTACAGAAAACGTTTCAAATTGACTCTGATTTCTTTAAAATACGCTAGCTTATAGGCGTCTGCCTCGAACCCCCCCCCCCCCCCCCCCCCAGGAGGCCATTGTTTTAAAAACAAATTTCTTAAAAAAATCCTCCTCACTGTGTTACCTGTATGTTACAAATGGGATATCCCTCTTGCTGTCGGCACTTGTCATCTAACTAATTTGCTTACAATTCAACTGTAATTTATGCAAATTTTACGTTTCCTGACACCACTCCCTACTCTACCACTTCATACCACTTTTTCTTTTGCCGTGGCACACATCGGACGTTTTTTATTTATTTACTTATTTATTTATTTATTTAACTCGGGCCAGATGTTGGCCCACAGGACCCCTTACAGGGGTGAGACAGGTGTACTGGTTGACACATTACAAGTTACATGAAAAGAAAACAAACAAAAGCAACAGGAGCACGATAAAACCACATTCAGCTAAATCCTATTCCCCAACAGGACGTTGTGCCACACGTCGAGAGTATGTGCCCGCTGTCCGCGAAGTGGGTCACAGCCTGAACAAGTATGTTAGGCGATGGCAGGATCTGTAAGCGGAACCCCCAGACGTGATTCCTTCTAAGAACAGCAAAGGACGAGAGATTGTTTTCAGCCATAATCTGGCTAGTACTATACCATGGTGGTTTTCCATGAAGTCTCCGAGTAGCATTGTTGTAGCATACTCTTAGCTTGTCCATTGTGGCTTTATTGTAGTCAGTCCAAAGACAGCACGTGTACAAATTGGTGCAATGAGCCCGAAGCAACCGGTTCTTAACAAACCCACTACAGGTCCCAAACTTAGCTGTCAGGCTACTGCCAGTAACACACACAGAGCGGCACTGTCGGCGAATGTCTGAATTATCACGAAGATCATCACTCAGTATGTGGCCCAAGTATCTGGCACTCTTCACATAGCTAATCAGCTCCTTAGCTAGGAAGACTTTAGGCGGGGTGAAATATTTCCACCTACTTCCTTTTGGCTTGACAACAAGGCACACAGATTTATTAGGGTTGCAGAGCAACTCAACCTGTGTTGAAACCTGTCCACAGATGTCAAGTAATGCTTGCAGAGCCTTAGCAGAAAGACAAAGAATGGCAAGGTCATCTGCGTAACAAATGTTGTTGATGCAGGTTCCGCCAACATGACAGCCAATGCCTTTTCCCGCCAGAGCTTGACTGATAGTCTCCATGTAAACTCCAAACAAGACAGGGGAGAGGATACCACCTTGTCTAACACAATAATTGACGTGGAAAGTCGAAGATATACTGTCGTTCCACTGCACAGACATTTCTTGCGAAGCGTACCAATTGGCAAGCATCCGGATTGCCCAGTTTGGTACCCCTCTACCCTGTAGCTTAGTGAACAGCACCCACCAGTTAACACGATCATATGCCTTACTCGCATCAAGAAGTCACACATACACTGGGCTATTCTGAGAGCGATAGTGTCGTATAGTCTCTTTAAGCACATGGATTGCCTGCTCAGTGCTGTGCTTCGGCTTGAAGCTAAACTGGTGGTGTGACGTCTCCATTAACTGCCTCAGCCTGGAGATCATGAGGTTCTCCAGCACTAAGGAAAGGATGCTTGCCAGGGCAATCGGACGATAGTTGATGCTGTCCATTAGGTTGCCTGTCCGATTCTTAACAACAGGTAAGATCACAACGTCCATAACAACCTTGGGAAGCCAAGAGTGCAGCACGCAAGTGTTAAAGCCTGTGGGTAGCAAATTGTGGATCCCATCCCAGGCATACCGAATGTGCTCGCGTTTCAAGCCTTCAGAACCATAAGCCTTTCCCAGTCCTAAGTTACTGCATGCATCTCTAACTTCTCTTAAAGTGAAGATTTGAAAGTCCCCGCAGTCCTCCACTGACTGTAGAACAGAGTCACGTTGTGTTGTATTGGACCCACAGTTCAACACGCTTTCAAATTTGTCCTCCCACAGGTTTGCAATATTTTGGGGACCGGAGACATTGTCGACAATGTTGGTCACACTTGCCTGTGCATTCTTTTTGTTGAGCTCGTACCAAAATCCTCGCCAGTCGTTCTGCAGAGCATTAGCAATGACAGAATTATTCCGGTGCTCAGCTTCCTTACGACAAGGGCGAAACGAATTGATATTAAGCTTCCTTACGTTTGCAGCCACTGAGCGCACTTTTGAACTCGCGACGTTTAGCAACCATATTTTCAAAGTCAATGCCATGCTGGTGTCGGCCATTTTGCTTCCAACTCTGAAATGCCAATTGGAATTTCTCATATGCTTCCTTGACAAAGCCGTTCCATCCTGGAACCACCTTACGGGTACGTCGGTTGTTGCAATTAATCTTGTTATCCGCTTTATGTCCAGGTTTTGGCACGTCCCTACTAGCATGACTGAGAGCAGTGACAATGCTGCAGAAGAAAACTTCAATTGCTTTCTTGTGGTACAGGCTCTCGCAAGTGCTGTCTCTGCATTCCACCACCTCCACAGGGAGGACAATATTAGCCAGATATCTGCGCGTGAGCTGAGTGTAGTGATGGATACCACTAGTAGTCGAAAAGCAGTCCGTCTACCATCACTTCTGCCGTTGGTACAAATTCTGGGTGCCGTTGTAGACAGAACCTCAATATCCACTTCAATTTTAATAAGCAAGTGGTCAGAGAATCCAACGTCATAAAGGATCTGGCATCCTCTACTGGCATTCACAGCCGATGCTGTCCCAATGATGTGGTCAATCCAGGAAGTTGAACCCGTCACATCGCTAACGTAGGTGAAGGTATCCGAGTCTTCACCCAGCCATTCGGTATCCAAAACCTTCAATGCATTGTCACTGCACAGCTCCTTCATCTCTTTGTAGCGTGTAGACCCAACGTTAGCATTCCAGTCGCCCATGATTAAGGTGCATGGCACCAATATTGACTCTGTAATGACTGCCATTTCGCCCAGGTAGTCGTCAAACTTTTCTCTGTTGCCAGGTATGTCCACTAGCATATATACATTGATAAGGCCAAAAACAGCATCATCAGTTTCACAGTGAACCGCCGGTATCCAAGCATCCTGTGTAGGCACAGTCGTAACTCGCAGTGCAATGGATTTCCGCCATAACAATGCCAGCCCATCATGTGGCCTACCAAACAAGACACTCACGCTGACACGAGCTGACACTCGCGCTGACACTTGCGCTGTCACTCGCGCTGCGTTGTAAATTGGTGCTACCAATTCGGTTGATGGTGCGTTTCTGTCTAGCAGTGTGAAATTGGTCGAGTTGCAAAAAATGTCGTAAGTTGAACTAATTAATTTGTTCTTAAGAGCATGACAACGAATGAATAAATTTAATCGATTTCATTCTTGTCCGCCTTACAGTAAAACGGAGATTGACAGCAGAATGTGGTCAGTACTAAAAACAGGAAGGCCTGTTTGCAGCGAATAAGCGTTTCGCAAAGAGGAGATTACGAATTAAATATGCGGTCGTCGTCGAGGAGCTGAGTTGAGAGAAGTGTTGAGAAATGGGGGAAGCGAGGCCCAGGAGAGAGATTTTGCAACGTGTGTTCACTTGTTAAACCTTGTATGCGGAATAATCTTGACAAGATTTGGGTTACATTATAACGTACATTCTGAACACAAGAATCAACGAGAATTAAAACTGGACTCTGAAGCCTTTGACTTTTATATGCTCCGGTCGGATCCCGAGCTCCACCGGACAACCAATCAGCACAAGAGTTCATTAACCAATCCAGTTCTTGGTTACAAAGTTTTTACCAATCGTGGCCAACAATATTTGGCCACGTTCTCCTGCACGTCCGCTCATGGTTTTGGCGAAAAACCTAAAAGTCCTTGCTGTTAAACAAATGATTTTGGCTTTAACAAGCGTCAACTACCGTGTCAAACACACAAGTAGGTATAAGGGTGATCCAGTGTCCGTTACACCCTCATACTTCAAGTACTTTTTTAGGAAAAAAAGTCTGGAAAGCACAAGTCCATTGGGAAAATCAGGAAAGCACAAATCAAATTAGGATGCACACACATCAGTTGCAATACAGTGGCTTTGCTTTTTTTTTTGTACTCTGCTCCTTACACAAAATGTCGGCTTAAAGTACCAGCAGTGGAATTTTTCTTCCCAGCTTTATGACAGATATCAAATTCATAATCCTGGAGTGCTAGCGACCAACGAAGTAGCCTACCATTTTTTGTACCTTGATTCCTTAACCATACAAGGTGATTGTGATCTGTTAAAATTAAAAATCTTGAGCCAACAATGTAATGTCTGAGTTTATGGATCGCCCACACCACACAGCAACATTCTTTCTCAATTGTACTGCAGTCTACGGGAATGGGCCTAATGCAATAAGTTTGAACGAATTTTATTTATGTGAAGTGAGTCAAGAATGAATTTCAAGAGTTAAAGGTTCAGAGTGGAAGCGATCACGAGGGTGGTCTGGCAATATTAGTCACGTCATATTAACCCCTTGGCGACCACTACGAACGCATGCTCGTAGTACGGCACGTCTTATGAATGAACCACTACGAGCATGCGTTCGTAGTCAAGCTCTTCAGCTTGTGTGGAGTTTTATTACGTCAGAGGGAAGTTTGGTTCGGCAGAAACAAAGCCTCGTGGTTTGTGCTACATCTTCTAAATATATTGTCTTGTAATCACGTGATCATGACGTAAACAAAATGTGGACGAAACGTAGAGACGAATCGTTGTAAACGTCATCGATTGCTGACGTCGTAGCAAGTGAGTGTTTAGGCCTATCTAGCGGGAGTTTCGGACATCCTTCGCTTGTTATGCAGCGGCTCGTAATACAGTTACTTGTGTAGTTTAGTTTTGTATTTGAAATATGAGTGATGAGGACAGTTCTAAAGGGGACGTAAATGATATTTACTGGGATGGATTGGAAGTTAGCAATTCAGAGGATGAAAGTTTTAGCGAAAGTGACTACGATGCAGCGCAAAATTCGGCTGTTGTTGTTGACGGCTGAGAAATGCTCAGTGATCCGTTTGGTGATCGCCGTAGAGAAAGTGTGACCGACTTCACACCACTGCACGAAGGGTTTCATCCAGCTACGGGATTTCTTTATTGAGAACCCCAATAGAATGTTTGAAAGTGTTTATGACGGGCAAAATCATTGGATATTTGTGCGACTGGACAAACAGACGAGCAGCTGCGTATTTTGCCACGAATCCAGCAAAAGAAAGGTTTGAAGTGACCGCATCGTAGTGGCCCAGATATGACAGTTTTTCTTGTACTTATGCTTCTGATGAAGCTTACTAAGCTGCCAAAAATTGATGAGTATTGGTCTAAAAGTTTGCTTGTGACTGGCCCACCTTGTTACGTAAAAGAAGTGATGAGCAGAAATCGATTTATATCTATTTTGAAGTTTTATCAGCACGAGGAAAATGTTCAAAACATGTGAAGTGAATTTGTTCCAAAAACAGCAAGAATATTGTGCCATGATTTTTTACTTGCACAGTAATTTACTGCTGCATGGTTTTGTGTAGTGAAAAATGTGCAGTAAAATGCAGTAAATTTTGTATATGTAGGCCTAAATTAGTAGGAAGCCCTACACCATTTGTGGTACAATCCACTGATTCGTAGTGCATTATTCTGCAGTGATGTGTAGTGATGTGCAGAAAATGTGCAGCGATGTGTAATGTGGATTTATGTGCAATGTGTAAAAAGCCTTGGATTAAAAGACTAAAATCAATTTCAACAGCTACATCAAAAAAAGGTAAGCGACGACATTTGTTTTTGCACTTATTTTGGGGGCTTTCCTGCGCTACAAAAAACCTGGTTTCTGGGATACAACATCGTTTTCTGGGGCTGGTCGCCAAGGGGTTACTGCCTGCGGGACACTACGCCTATTTAACCCTTTTAGGCCTACGCCATTTTTTTCAATTCTCGTGCGAAAAAGCCTATGGCTGCAACATGGCTGCCATGAACAAGTTGCATGCCTCACGAAAATTAATTGTAATAAAAAAATCTATGCGGTCTAGGAGTGTAAAAATTCGCAGACGTAATAATTATATTGTAAATTATTGACCAGAAATATAATTGGGACCATCGTCCTACGTTTTCATTATTTAAAAAAATCCTGAAGTTCGACTACGTGAACAGCGATAACGAAAGTTTCAACTTACAGTACTCAGGATGATAACATCCACTCGATATTCTTCCGGCACAACGCGTGTTATTACTTCCGAAATCATTATTTTATGTTTTATTACCGTAAAAATAGTTTAAAGTCGCTTTATTTCTTCAAGATTCACGATCGATTACAGCTCACTACCAAATCGTTGCCGGACGCCATGATGACTGGCTGCCCGCAATGCGACGCGCTGCTGCTGGCGCCAATGGCTGCGACCTTGACTCGCTTCGCGTGACGTCACTCGCGAAGGGCCGAAGAGTCACATGCTGCGAACGAGCCAATCAGCGCTCGCGAAAGCTCGCGAGGCCGAAGCGTTTGAACAACGGTCGTTGAAACAGGACATTTCATTGGAAGAATACAGGCAGTGATGTTGGAGTTGATGACGTCATTTTTCGCGGGCCAGAAAATTGGGAATTCCTTCTCTCGAACGCGACCAAGATGGCGGCTATACGTTGCGTCGTTCCGGAGATAACGATCGTTTGAACCAAGGGCTATTTTCAGCAAATAAACGCAATTTCACGTCCATTTTGGCGACGATGCCAACAATAACGTTGACTTAAGGTAATAAACAGATGATATTAAATTAAATTAACCTAAATAAACCGAAAATATACGTTCCAAATTACGTAATTCAATCGGAGTTACGCCTCCGATGTACGCAATAGGAAATTTATTTTTTTAACAGGGCGTAGAACTCGGCTGAACCGGGCTAACGATGACGATATATCGTCACTTAGGCCTAAAAGGGTTAAATAAATAATTAAATAAATTATCTCCAGGATAAATACGACACTGGCCTAGAGATAGAGAGTGAGGAATACATGCTTTCCTGTGGTGTGAATTTGAGAGCGGTGATGCGCTGCAGAGCGCTGTAAAACGTGAGACGCGCCCTGCACATTACGAAATATTAAACGCATGTATGATTTACTTAGTAAAACTAAGGTCAGCTGTGGGAGTTACTATGAATTTGAGGTCGTATATGTGTTAGGCAAGTTTAAGATTAACTGAAGTGAGACATGTTAGTGCACTGTTGATAGGCATGTTCAGATGTGCAGTGTTTAATCGCAGTTAACGCCGATTGTTGTGTGGCAATTAATCGCCACCTCAGTATGGGTGGCAAGGTTGGGGCCGTATGGCCGATCTTGGCCAGGTTGCGAGGTTATGAAGGGCTATACCTTTGTTGTGACCTGGTATACCTGACAGGTACAGCCCGGTAGGCAGAGTGGCAATTATCAATATGCCGGGCATGTAAGTTGGTGCGTCTGTACCCCCTACCCTCCCTTTCCACGTTAGGCAATTTTGAGGTGGATTGGATTTGTCGCTACAAAGTGGGTAGTGTTTTCGATGACTCCTAAAACTTTCGCCCTTACAGGTAGAACGGCTAGGGCAACCCGGTTCCGTGAGTTGAGCGCACGCGAGGCAGGGGGTGTTTTCGGAGAAGGTCGTGAGTAGGGCCTCGGGGTGGAGCCGTTAGTTGTTACTTTTTCCACAGATACCCACAGATTGTGTTTACAACACTGGTCTGTTGCCAGGTTTTTGGAAAACAACTAAGGACGCACGAGTGCCCTTGCAGTTGGCAGGGGATGCTGATGATATCTGGCCTCCTGAACGGCAAGAGGGGGTTGTAACATGTGTTCAATGTAGAAGCCTAACTTGAAGTAGTTAAACTTTATTTAATGCGGAATAATCTTGACAAGATTTGGGTTACATTAATTTGTACATTCTCAACACAAGAATCAACGAGAATAGAACACCGGGATCTGAAGCCTTTGACTTTTATATGCTCCGATCGGATCCAGAGCTCCACCGGACAACCAATTAGCTTCTGAGTTCGTTAACCAATCCAGTTCTTGGTTACAAAGTTTTCACCAATCGTGGCCAACAATACTTGGCCACGTTCTCCTGCACGTCCGCTCATGGTTTTGGCGCAAAACTTAAAAGTCGTTGCTGTTACACAACGATTTTGGCGCCAACAAAAGTCAACCACAACACAACAGCACACAAGTAGGTACGAGGGTGAGCCAATGTCCGTTTCACCCCCATACTTCAAGTACTTGTTTGGGAAAAAAAAGTCAAGAAAGCACAAAGTCCAATAGGAAAATCATGAAAGCACAAGTCAGTTTAGGATGCACACACATCAGTTGCAATACAGTGGCTTTGCTTTTTTTTTTGTACTCTCCCCTTACACAAAATGTCGGCTTAAAGTATCAGCATTGGAATTTTTCTTCCCAGCTTTATGACAGATATCAAATTCATAATCCTGGTGTGCTAGTGACCAATGAAGTAGCCTGCCATTTTTTGTACCTTGATTCCTTAACCATACAAGAGGATGGTGATCAGTTAAAATTAAAAATCTTGAGCCCACAATGTAATGTCTAAGTTTATGGATGGTCCACACCACACAGCAACATTCCTTCTCAATTGTACTGTATGCAAGCTCTCGTGGATTAAATTTCCTTGAAAGAAACAAGACTGGATGTTCATTGCCGTCATTGTCGTCCTGGCACAAAATCGCTCCCATACCTCGGTCACTCGCGTCCGTTTGAATCAAAAATCTCTTAGAATAATCCGGTTCATGTAATACCCGTTTCTTAGTGATTGCGGCATTAAGAGCCTGAAACGCGTGTTCACACGCATCATCCCTATCTACCTTTGTAGGTTCGGATGCTTTCAATTTATCTGTCAAAGAACTAGCAAGCTGAGCATATAGAATATTGTTAGAATATACCCGAACCCTTGCTGTGTTGGTTTCATTGGTCCTACCACATCAATTATTAAGCGTTTGAACGGTGTACTTATTATGGGGACCTTTACCAATGGCACTTTAGTTACAACACGAGTTTTGCCTATACGCTGACATGTATCACATTGTTTGACCGCCTGTTCAACTTGTTTACACATCCCAGGCCAGTAAAAGTGCTGCTGAATTCTTGCCAAAGTTTTCTTTTTACCTAGGTGTCCCGACCCTCCATTTGAATGAGCCACATCAATTATCTGATTTCTGTACTAAAGTGGTATAACCATCACAAAATAAACCGTTAGGCTTACTTGTATTACTTTGGAACGCTGTTGATTCACTTCGATCTTGGAAATTACTCCTTACGCTCACTTTCAAAAACAGGATACTGTCAGTATCTTGCAAATTTTCGATTGTATTTCAACAATCTTCATCAGACAGGGTCAAGAAAATTGAGTCTTCTGGTTTCATTTTCGTCTGCTTACTTCGGAGGCCGTGGACATTCTTTTCTTTTGAAGCAAGCAGACGAAAAAACACCGTATTCGTTACGCCCTTGACAGTATCCTGTTTTTGAAAGTGAGCGTAATGAGTAATTTCCAAGATCGAAGTGGTATAACCATCTGTTCAAAAATACAGTCCGTAGTGCGCTGTTGCCACTGTCTATACAATATTCCCTTCCTTATAAAAAATTCTCTTCAAAGATTTTTACTCCCCCGAACTGCCTTCCAACATCCTTCTAAGCTCTCATCAATTTTCTGAGCTTCAATTAACTCCACTGTGGATGTCCTAACTAAGCTGGTATAATCTGCAGTCAAGGGTGATAATGCATGCTGGTAATCCTAGCTGCACCATCTACATTTACTTTGGCTTTGGCCCCTGGCTTAGTTAAATCTGGATCCTTAATACCTACAGATTTTACTTTAACCTTAACTTCAGAATTATCTGCTAGCCTACTGCTGCTTTTCTGCGTCCCCCCTAGCCACATTTTCAAGCTCATCATGTTTTGTACCTTCCATTTTACCCTGGTCCCTTAGCCTAGCTTCATGAAGTTGTTTGGCCGTGCCCTAGTAATAACATTACACAATTCTGACTGCTCCTCATCATTCTTGTTCTGAATGCCATGAATTGTTTTGTCAGTTAAAATACAATCAAAATTTCCTGAAAAATAGGGTGAAACTGCTGCCCTAACTTTTACTTTACCACTTGGGGATCCTATCTCCATAACTGCTACTGGTAATTCTGCTGGGGTGGGGAATAATACTGTACTCAACTGAATGAATTCCCCTGTTAGATTTGCTGGATATACCAGTTTGCTAGCAAAAACATTGTGTTTCACCAGTGTCTCGCAAAACTCTTAACTGTTTACCTTCTAAATCATAACCTGAAATTATGTTAATGTTATGGTCCAGTTCAGAAAATGTATATTTACCACGGGTCATGCATAAATTTACTGAAGCTATACTACGTTTACTTGGGCAATTTTTTGACGAGATGAGAAGAATCACCACACTCAAAACACGATCGTTTAGCCTCAAACTGCTTAGAATTACCATTTGTATTTCTAAAACCATGTTGACCTCCATCCCCAATTGCACTTTGCCCATTACTTGAAGCATTTGCATTTTTAGCATTCTGCTGTCCATTCCCATTTCTTTCCACATTCCCATTACCACTGTTAGCATTATTTGCCTGCCCATGGCCCACTGTTCTATTGTTTGACCCTGGATTTGTGTTACTGTTACCACTATTACCATTATTGCCCTTGTAATAGTTAAATTTCTTGTTGTAAGGCCTGTTCCCATTTCCCTTGGAATTTTTGTCACTATTCTGCACTGTAGTCCCTTCACTACTGTGGTTATTTTGGGTACCACTCTGACACCTAGCCATCCATTCATCAGCTAAAGTAGCAACCTGCACTAGGTTTTCTAAATCCCCTTTATCCACTAACCACAGTTTTAACTCATTTGGTACTTTTTCTAAAAAACTGTTCAATTAGCTTAAGCTGAACCAACTTGTTGAAATCCGTACCACACTTTGCTGTCCTAATCCACTTCGAGTAATATGTTTGGATCATGTATGCAAAATCACTATAAGATTGCTTATGAGATTTACGTGCATTTCGAAATTTGGTGTGAAGAGACTCAGATGTAAGCTGAAACCTTTGTAAGAGTTGCTGCTTCACCTTGTTAAAATCATTAGAGTCTACGTTAGATAGCCTAGTTACAACTTCTCTAGCACGTGCCACTTAGTAAAGACAACAACCTCAATGACCAAGTATTTTCTGGAAAATTCAACCGTTCACAAATTCGGGTGAAAGTTGTTAAAAAGAGCAAGATATCATCACTATTTTCTTTTAAATGGTTGCATGTAACGGGTCATATCCATTTTGTCTCTAGACTCTGCACTAATAATATTACTGGGATTTCTAGCATTTTCACTGGGAGTCCTAGCTGCACTAGCTTCAGCTAATTTAATTCTCTCCTCATCTGTTAATTTCTCCCTCTCAAATTCTAGTCTCTTATTTTCTAACTCAAATTCTCTTTGCAATTTCTCTTTTTCTAGAAGCATTTTTAATTCGAGCTCTTTGTGAATTTTCCGTGTTTCTCGTTCATGCTCTAGCCTTAATCTTTCTTTGTTAACACTAACAGCATTAGCTTCCTTATCTCGATCAATCTGCTCTTTCTGCCGATTTACTTCGGCTTGGAAATCAAGGAAATCGCTATCAACATCATTTTCGACTAAAAATTCATCTGCTATTTTAGCCTGCAAAGCTTTAATAATTGCTCTTCTAGTTTTTACATTTAACTGATTACTCTTCAGCCAAAAGTTTTAATGGTTTCTAATTCCCTGTTTTCAAACATTTTCAAAATTAGTTATTTAAAAAAAACGTTAATTAACGTTAATTAACCCTTTCCCACTCAATCCGGCCGCAACCGCCCGCGAAAAACGCGGCCGTCAATCCTCAATCCGCCCATGGCCGCCCGACACGCAAAGAGTTCGTTTAGTGCGCGTAGAACGGCGTAGAATAGCTTTACGAACGCGGCGAAAGCTTGTAGTTGTTGCTAACAGATGGCAGCACCAGCTTGGACAGATGGTTGGCTTCTTGGCCAATTAAATTCGTCGTTATAAGCTGTGAAACACTACGAACCAATGAGAACGCTTGTTTCATGAGTGGCTTCGCTGCCACGCGCGCTCAAAGGTAGAGGGAAAGAGCTCTGGAAAGAGGAAGCGCTTTGTCCTTGAGGTCAGGCTGGCGAGCGGCCAATGCAATGGCGGACAGCGATAGCAGTAGCGGCAGTGATTTTGAAGGTTTTACCGAAGCAGACATTTACTATTCTCAAAGATTATGTGCATTAGCACACGTTAATCGTCCTGAATCGGATGTTAGTTTGTCCGAAATGTCTTCTTCGTCGAGTGATTCATCATCGGACTCGGACGATGCTGAAATCTCAAAAAACAAACGGCCCCGTATCAATGGCGGCGGCGATAATCCAAGACGTGTTGTTTGGAAGAAATTTGTGACACGGCCTAATATTAATCCATTTTCGGAGGATATTGGACCATGCCACGATCTACCTATAGGTTCGTCTCCTATCGATTATTTTCATTTATTTATCCCCGACAGTTTCTTTGAGTACATGGCGGACCAAACGAACTTGTACGCCGAGCAAACGAACCCAAACGATGCGCGATGGCAGCCCACAAACATAAACGAAATAAAAGCATACATTGGCATAAACATCGTTATGGGTGTTCATAACTTAACAGAATACAAGGATTTTTGGTGTGAAGATAAATTTTTGTACTGTGCAGGGGTTGCCGAAACCATGTCAAAATCCCGTTATGAAAAGCTCACACAGTATTTTCACATCGTCGATACGTCGCAACAACCAACTCGTGAGCTTCCCAACTACGATCCAGTTTTCAAAGTTCGGCCCCTTATTGACTTATTACTAAAAAACTTCATCAAGTTTTATAAACCTTCTGCTAATCTAGCCGTAGATGAGGCGATGATTAAATATGATGGAAGAATTTTTTTTAAACAATATATGCCCATGAAGCCTGTAAAATGGGGAATAAAGTTATGGTGTTTAGCAGACAGCATCAATGGTTACTGCTGCAATTTTAGCGTGTACACGGGAAAAAAAACACAGTCATCATCAAAAGGTTTAGGTTATGACGTAGTAATGTCATTGGCTGAACCTTTTCTTGGACATTATCGTCATCTCTATTTTGACAATTTTTTTTCTTCGGTTCAGTTAGCTGAAGATCTACTTGATGAGCTAACTTACTGTTGTTGTACTACACGTGCCAACAGAAAAAATTACCCCCCAACTTTTCAGAAAGCTTCCCTCAAGCGAGGAGAAAGAAGAGTACTTCAAAATGATAAAGATGTTCTGGCCTGCCTTTGGAAAGACAAACGGAATGTAAACTTTCTTTCTACTAATGCTGGGGATAATGTAAAAACTAAAGAAGTGCGGAAAAAGGACAAAGTGTTTTCACTGGAAGTTCCAGAAGTAGTCACTATGTACAATCAGTACATGGGTGGCGTTGATCGAGTCGATCAAATGCGGTCTTACTACGACGTAGGAAGGACTGGAAGGAAATGGTGGAAGTACCTTGTGTGGGCACTACTAAACTTTACGTTGTGCAATGCATTTACACTGTACAGTGCCACCAACAAGCCGGTGCCCAAATCTAGAAAAGACAGGTTTACAAACAAAACTTTTCGACTTGCCATAGCCCGCAGTTTAATTGCAGGCTTTTCGTGCCGCAAAAGACGAGCAAAGCTCAACAGAAATGTTGTTGATGTTGTCCACCCTAACATTTTGCTTGGGCATTCCCTAGTAAAATTTGAAGGGAGGAAACGTCACTGTGTTCAGTGTCCTACGAATGGGAGGAAAACGGCTAGTGGTAGATTTGTAGAGACCTCCTATGGATGTGATCACTGTTTATCGAGCTTGTGCAGAACAGAGTCTGTTTCAATGAACATCATGTAACTTTGTAATTTTTTTGTTGTTTCACCTACCTGTTATTTGCCTTGGCCTATTACTGATTTGCTACAAAGGGGGGGGTTATGCTGCGCAAACTTTTAATCATAATTTTTGAAGTAGGCCTATACAAAATAAATGATATTTTTTTGTATAATACACTTAGTTTTTGTTAGGCCCTACTGGTTTAGGCCTACCTACTTTTTACATTATTGTATTTAGGAATTTCTACTGAAATTATACAAATGTTTTTTTTTTTTAATTAGGGCTTATAATAATAATTAAATGTATGAATTACCACATTTCACTATTACATCTTTGTTTTGTCAGACCACACAAATATCAGTAACCTAGCCCTACTTGTTAGTAGTTTTTTTTCTCTGCTGTGTAAATCTTTTTTTATGTACATGATATTGCATTTAGTGTCACTAGGCATACCATTTTTATTGTCCTATTACTTGCCATCATTTTTATAGTAGGCATATATACAAAATAAATATCACTTAGTTTTTGTTAACCATAATGTTTGACCAAAATTTCATATTTTTGTTTTTACAAATTTCCACTGAAATTATACAAAATGTCACTTAACTTTTTTTTTTTTTAATTAGGGCCTATCATGTTAATTACTACATTTCATTATTATATCTGTGCAATAAAGTTTTAAAACTAGTTTCACTACTGTATCTTTGCAATAAAGTTTTAAAACTAGTTTCTCATGCCTGTTTCCTGGATGGCCTGTAGGCTTCACTGCGCGCATTGCTGCCCCTTAACATTTTCTGCTTGTATTCTGCTGAGGAGAGGAGGGATAAGCTGGGGGAAAGTGGGTGAGTAGGAAAGGGTTAAAAAAAAATTTGCCACCATATTACAATCAACGTGTATATGACCTGCTTGACGATAGACGACTCCCTCCTGGACTCTCAGTTGTTGCTGATCGAGTTCTTCTCCCAGGCACTTCCACTTCCGGTACGCACTTCCGGTATGCACTTCCGGTTCCGTCTGAAGCGTGTTTGTCGTCTTCCAGTGGCCCTGAAGATTTTCGAGATTCCACACTCACTGCCACTTCGGTGATTTTCTTGTAAAAACCTCCAATCTGGATTCTGGAAATGTTTTTGCGTGATGTTAGTCCACAATTTCAGCCGATCTTCCAACCTGATCGCCGTGGGATGCAATATTTTTCGCCGACCACGTTGCCTTGTTGCCGCCTTCTTGAGCTTCGTCACAGCCGTTGAATCGCCGCTCTGTTTGCAGTTCCTCGCTCGCCGTCGTCGACCAACTTTCCTGGCTTGACTTCAGCAACTTCTGCCAATTTTTTTTTTCCGAGATCGCCGACCACGTTTTCTTTATTGCTGTCCACGTCTGGCTTGAGCTTCGTCCCTGCTGTTGAATCTCCGCACGGTTGCAGTCCTTCGCTTGCCATCGTTGACCAACTTTTTCCCAGCTTGGCATCTGCTCTTCCGGCAATTTCGTGATCGATCTCCGGTGAAACTGCTGGGCTTTGTAGTTCGGCTTACGTCCGATGCCACCAACTGTAATGTGTGTTCAATGTAGAAGCCAAACTTAAAGTAGTTAAACCTTTTTTAATGCGGAATAATCTTGACAAGATTTGGGTTACATTAATTTGTACATTCTCAACACAAGAATCAACGAGAATAAAACACCGGGTTCTGAAGCCCTTGATTTCTGTATGCTCTGGTCGAATCCAGAGCTCCACCGGGCAACCAAACAGCTCATGAGTTCGTTAACCAATCCAGTTCTTGGTTACAAAGTTTTCACCAATCGTGGCCAACAATACTTGGACACGTTTTCCTGCACGTCCGCTCATGGTTTTGGCACAAAACTTAAAAGTCCTTGCTGTGACGCAACAATTTTGGCGCCAACTAAAGTCAACCACACCACAACACAACAGCACACAAGTAGGTACGAGGGTGAGCCAATGTCCGTTACAGGGTGTTGACAGGTGTAGGACCTGGGTTGTGTCAGACACGCAGGTCTGTACTACCCATGTTGTTGGGATGGCGAGGAGACTTGGTACTGGACAGCGTCATGGGTACGGTGCAGAAGCTGAGTGGGCTTATAGTTGGTGATGTGGAGGCTTGCCCGACGGTAAGGTAGGTGGCCTCTGGTTCCACGGGCACCATGTTCGGACCGGTGTAGGAATGAATTCCACGAATTTGGTAATAAATGGATGCGATGCTCCAGGGGATAGGTACTGTTATATTCGGCCAGGCGGCTTGGTCACACAGGCCCGTGTGAGTCCCGCATCGACCTGGCGGAATGGCTAGGGGGTCGTGTTACGTTGAACGCCGGTCGCGGCTTGGGGCCGTGGCCACTGGACAATGGGCACCATCGCCAAGCTTCTCTAGGCAGTTGCTATGCGTGGCATAGGTGTGGGCACGATGGGCACCTGCAACGAGGACAGGTCGCATGCCACCATGGTTGACAGGTGGAAAGCTGGCCGAGCACGTCTTGAAATCTGATTCCATTTGTAACATACAGGTAACACAGTGAGGAGGAGTCTGCGACTGAGAAATTATGATTCTACCAGAGTACGCAGGAAAATCGAAGTTCTCAGAGTAGAATCCGACGAAACTGTTTTACCTTCTATTCCACACCCGCCTCCCTGGTGCTCAGCTGCAAAAGACAGTGGTATGAACGAGGCGATAGAGTGACTAGGAAGTGGTGTCAGGTGACGTAACATTTGCATAAATTATAGTTGAATTGTATGCAAATTAGGTTAGATGACAAGTGCCGACAGCAAGAGGGATATCCCATTTGTGACATGCAGGTAACACAGTGAGGAGGATTCTGCGACTGAGAACTTGGATTTTCCTGTAAGAACAAGTTCTCTCGTTGAATCATCATTTGAAAAAAAATTGAAATGAATGCTTATGAAAGTGGCATCTATATATTGCAGGAAAACGTTTCAAATTCGTGCTGGTTACTTTGAATTTTGCTAGCTTACAGGGCTCTGCCCTAGGGCCCTTCTTCCCCGTCAGTGGCGTAGCTAATGGTGTGGAAACGTGCACACGTTGCCGTCAGTGTTTGCACACGTTGCCCTTTTTGCCAGTTCGCAGACACCAGGCACCACCAGGCACCAGGTTTTCCTTATGCACATGTTGCCCTCTGCTAGGCATATGTTGCCCAAATTCCTGGCTATGCCAATGTTCCCCCTCAAAAAAGAGAGAAAAAACTCAGGAGGCCATTGTTTTTGAAAAATTTGAAATAAATTTCTATGCAAATTGCTTCTCATAAATTAAGGAAAATGTTTCGAATTCACACAGATTTCTTAAAATTCCGCGAGGTGCCCCGAGGCCCCTGCAGTACGTTCCCGGGGAGGCCCGACTCCTCCCAGTCCTACCCTGGCTGTATTCCATCACTCACTCCATCAAGGTAGGTAACTTCCACTCTTCTCAAACTGGTACTCTGTCAGTGGCCCTATCTTTTTCTCGTGCCCTCGCATCATTTCTTTCTTCGGCCTCCTTCTATTCAATTGCTCGAGCTTCTTTCATCAATCTATTTAGTAGTACTGCTGGATACTTCAGTTTAACGAATTTTCTGTTGGTGGACTGAAGATTCTTGTTGGCAATCTCACTCGCACAACTCTGTTGAATTTATTCTTAACCACGTTCAACAATTGCCTCTTTTGGTGCTTGGCCTAAATTATATAGCAACCTTCTGCTAGTTGATGTTGGCTTCGAGTATGGAGAGAAAAAAGGACGGATCGATTCATGTCGTACGATGTAAATAAGCTTCTTGTGGTCACCTGAAGACGACAGAAGGACTATTTTTTCCCATCTTTAGTCATTGCGGCCTGTTGAAAATTTGCAAATCGTTAGTATTTATTGGATTTTGGATTTGAGCATGATTTCATGTGTTGGAATTTTTCGAACATTTAAAGTTCATGTTTTTGTCATGTTGATGTTATGTTGATTTTGGATTTGTGCATGATTTCATGTGTTGGAATTTTTTGAACATTCAAAGTATGATGGTTCATTTTTTCAACGTGGTAAGTGATGAATAGTTAAAGCTGTGCTCTGGTCATGACAACTACAACAGATGCAACCTTGTTGTTTTGTCATGTTGTTGATGTTGTTAGATAATAGATGTTGGGATCGAGCTACGTAAAAGATGTTAAATGAGGGTTTAATGGCACAACTGAACTGACTCCTATCCACGCTCCGCTCGTCGTCCTCTCTCCTGATGATTGCAAGCCAAGCAGACGCGAATGCTGGGCGTAGTCCTACGGAGCCTAACATGCCCCCTCTCCACCCCGATTAGGTGTGTAGGTTTTGGGAAAGTACGTTTGCACATACATTCAACTTAAAATTCAGTTTCACAACTTTCAAGCACAAATATGCAGAGAAACCGAATCAACAACAGTGTTCAAAAACTGACCAAGAAAAAAAACAAAGTTCACAAAAACAAAAAAAATGGCGAATCTTCGAAACTCAATCCCAAATTGATTAAATCAATTGATCAATTGCGTCTTTCATACTTCTCACAAATTTCATCACGAGCACAAGTAATGAATTCTGGGTAGGACTGTGCGAAAATCAAAACTTTTGATTCTATTTTGATTTAATTACATTGTTGAAATCAAATCCCTCCAAATTAAAATCGAAAAATTTGATTTTTAATTATTTTCAATTTTGTAAATTTTTTCCCAATAAATACACTTAAATTACGTTTAAAATAAAAATTAGTATCAAATTAAACATTAACTTAAGTCAAAAACGTAAAAAAAAAAAAAAAAAAAAAAAAAAAATTTTGATGGTTTTAAACAAATTATAAAGACCAACTTGAGCATGTCAGTTTGGTTGTAGCTCGAAAAATATGTTTAGATTGAACAGAAAAATGTTTACAGTAAAATGAACCAATATTGGTGGTTGTAAACCTAAAACATGCTTAAACTGTAAATAACAGATCTTAACTTTGATTGCTTAATGCTGGAAAACGTTTTTGTACCCCAGATTCCATTGTTTACATGCTTTCATCGCTACCAACAGCATCCGTCATAATGTTTCTGTGTACATCAGCTACTTCCGGTAGTATTGAAAAACCTAATCTGGGTGACCTGGCTCATCAAAGCCAAACCGAAAGTGGCCTCCCGCAAGCAATATGGACACTGGAGTTAGCAGTGAACATCTTCCAATCAACTGCTACAGTGTTTTTAAAGATTACATAACTAATTTTGATTCATTTAGTGTTGAAATGTTGAATTAAAGGTGCACTTTCTTGCATGTATGGTATTAACTTGAATCCTGACATAAATAAATTAAAGGAAACATGAACAAAAGGTAAGGTAGACTAGGCAGTATGATTACTTCCTGAAAGCAAGGCTTATTATTCGTATTTTTCACCCGTTAGTGTTGAAATTTGTGATAAAAAACGATATTTCCATTTATTTACAATGGTATGGTACGAAACTTGAATCCTAACCTAGAAAATAAAAGGAAACTGCAAAGGTAGGTGGTGGGATCAATTCTTGCAAGCTAGGCTTACTGATGAACAATTAACCCTTTAAGGACGGGTGCACCCAAATGCGCCCGCTGTACAATCATTGTTTACAGCTCTTCTACAGGTCAGATTGAAAACTTCCAGCCAATACTAGTAAAACTAAACAATGGAATTTGAAGGCCGCATCATTAATGAAAAAATGACACAGGTTTCGTTCCCTTACTTAAAGTGGGTGAGAAGCTATGATTTTTTTTCTACAAGTCGTATATAAAACCTTAGTGCAAATGCAGTCCTTAAAGGCTAGTAGCTTGTTTTGAAGGAACTCTTTTCTAAAGAACTAATCGTTGTGGTACCTAGCTGTTCACTCTTAATGAGTTTCCACTGTTCAAAAGTAAATACGTAAATATTGACTGCAACTCTTTTTGAGATGATCTGTCAGATGGATGGAAGTTGAGTTTTACCTCCTCCCTTACATTGCAAGAAACAAATGCGTAAGACTGTTTTACTGTCTTGTAATGCTTTTTCTATGTACGGTACCATGTTAACCATTGCTAAAATAGTGTAGCCATTGGTCTAAAAATGCCCTAAAATTACTACAGTAAGATTTCAACTAAGAGGCAATAATTTGCCAAACTTGTGCAATGTATGAAGTTAATTTGTGCTGCTCAAAAAAGTGATAGATATATAACGATAAACTTAAATGTATGTTTGTTTAATAATAAAAATTGTTCACTGTAATAAATAAAAAGAACGCTTGTTGCTACCATTGAATTGTAATATCAAGAAAATGAAACTTTTGCCTAATGAATGAACACACAATTCGAAGTTAGTCTTCAAGTTTGCAAGTGCTAAAGTAATACCGGTATTAGTTTACAAGGACTGTAATTACAGAATCTTGATAATCAAGGACCGCGCCAGTGGTCCGCCCGCCAAGTTCAATAATTGTCTCACTTCATTGTAAGAAAGTCGTTGTTTAATTCCTACATTGTTGTTGCATGGCCACTAGCTTTTGGTACTTTAACACAAACCAGAGCTAAACGCATTTCACGATGGTGAGGATAAATACCTATGCGGCGAAATAGCTTAAAAATTGTTGGAAATGGGCAGACTTTGTGCCCTGAAAGCAATAGTTATATTTCAATCACGCGCATAAACTGTATCAATGTCATAAAAGTGCGTGAAGATCGTTGATTTCAGCTGACTACTATATACTGACTACTGACTACTAATTCCGCTCATATAAAATAAAGTATGCGACAGATACGAATTAAATTTGGTATTCAACACTCTTTTAACTCCAATACGTGCCTTTTAAGGTTTGACGTTTGGGGAGGCATTAAATAAAAAGATTGCAATCATTTTGGTATGTTGGGAAAACGCCACCGGTGATCAAAATAAGCATTACTCATTATTAGTGTTAGCGAGTAACAATGCAGACGGACTGCCAGAAATAATCGGCAACACAACATTGTTGATAAAATGCACACACTACTTGTTTGTAACAGGGCGTATGGCTTCGGGCCACTAAGCTCTTGACAAATTTGCAGACCGCGCTACTTATTGTTGATGGTTGAATGGCAAAAAATCAGGAAAACGCTTTAATTTATATGATTGAAGTCCTCACTCCAACAAAACTAAAAAAAAATTAATATCTCCGTTCGTATTCAATATTTTTAGACCAAACTCGGCCAGATAGTAGTTGAATGGGCAGTGGCAAAAATAAGACGCCTCAAAAAAAAACTACAAAAGAAGTGATATCTGAAACAAAACCTACAAGGGTGAAAGAACCCGCCAAGTTTCAGCCAATCATAGTAGTGATATCAAAGCCAAAAAGGCTACCATCAAGTTACTACATTAGTTGCCAAGCTAATCCCACCGAAATCTTTTGACCAACATGACACCCTTTCCCCAAGCCAGCATGGGTTCCGCGATGGGTACTCGTCCCTCACCAATCTTCTGGATTCTCTCAATTACTGGACTGAATGCATTGATGAACGCGTCCCTTGTGATGTCATCCTCCTGGACATTAGGAAGGCGTTTGACACTGTGGACCACTCTATACTCATCGATAAGCTCACAACCAACGGTGTGCACGGGAACCTCCTTCGATGGATTACCGACTTTCTCTCGGACCGCCGCCAGTGTGTGCTGTTTCGAAGGAGGCCGCTCGACAAGGATGCCTGTAACCAGTGGTGTGCCCCAAGGCACTGTGCTGGGACCCCTTCTTTTCCTCGTGTATATCAACGACATCCCTGGTATTGTTACTTCTTTATGCAACCGTTCCACTGACAACTTTAGGAGGCTTACAACCAGTTCTGATGTCCTTGCTCTCCAGCGTGATCTGAATGCCATCCGACAATGGGCCAGTGTTAACAAACTCTCCTTTAACACTGAAAAAAGCTAACAGTGCCCTCGGCCAAATTAGGCACCACTTCTCTTTCCTCAATGTTGCTACATGAGAATGCTTTACACATCATTAGTGCAGTCACACCTGGACTCTCGTGTCCAGGCATGGTGTCCATTCCCGGTCAAAGACTGCACCATCATTGAGAAGGTACAAAGGCGTGCCACGAAACTTGTCCCTGGCCTTCGTGACCTCCTTTACCTGGAACGATTGGAGATCATGAACCTTCAAACCCTTGAAAACGGAGGCTGAGAGGTGACATTTTGCATACCTACAAGATCGTCCATCAGCTTGATAAGCTCCCCAAAGAGAAGCTCTCTATCAATCCTCCAAGACCGTCGAGGGGCCATCCCCACAAACTTCACAAACCGTACCCTCGCACCTTGTTGCATGGCTCCTTCTCCAACCATAGGGTTATTAATGCCTGGAATGCCCTTCCCGTGAAGTTGTGTGTGCTCCTGGCTTGAACTCCTGTAACGCTAGGCTGGATCGCTATCTGGCAGCTTTAACTTTTTCCCTTCCCACCTCATAGTTTTATCACTCATAGTTTTATTATGTGATGTTATGTTATTACCTCACACGTTAAATCAACTTGATTTTACGGCATAAGCACAGTATGGGCTACAGTCCCAGCATGGGGGATGGAGCGTCGGGTCCTAATTAAAGGGGCCTAACCTTAATA
>JAHWFP010171411.1:9748-24307 GCA_023313725.1 Lithobius niger
GAGCTGCATTAACACGTGGACTAAATCTATCCATCCGTGATCTCGAACACGTCGACCACAATATTAAGTTCGTCGTCACACTTGCTGAGAGTTTCACGGCACAACTAACGGAGCTTCGTACCAGTGGCTGCTGGCGACTATCCCTTCTCTACAGCAAGCTGCATATGCAACCGAGATACTTCGAGACGAGAACGTTCGTCTACAGTCCATAAATGACGCTTATCTAACGAATTAGAACTATTGAATCACACCCATTATTCGCTGCATGTGAACTGTGCTCTCTTAAAAGCAAACCGTATCTGGCATTCCCCAGTCCCCTCTTCGCCACCGTGGAGAGCCTTTTATTATGCACGTTCGCACACCAGACGCCTGCATAATGCCCCTCTTCAATCACCATTTGTTCCCCGTCGGTTCCGCCTCCGCGTTGTGAACGAACACCGTCCCCACCAGTCCCGGAACTCTATAGAGCAGCACCTTCGCTTCTGGACTCGCCATTTAACCCTCTGGGTCCTAAGGTTTTAGTTTCTTAACTCAAACGTATATTGTGTAAAGCCGATAAATCGGCTTCTAGGGCCCAGAGGGACCCATCAGCTACGGCCGGGCAATCCTTCGCGCCAGACGGCGACCCTCCAGTCCCTAAACGGACTGAGGTTCTGACTTCTTGGTCGCAAGCCGCAGAATCCGCATCCTTTTCTGGCCTTTCATCGTACTCCATCTGGCAGTACAATGATGATGCCCCGGACTTCGTCCCTGTGTTTCATGGCATTCACTTCCAAAACATGGAACTTCCAGGGATACTCCCTGCTCCCCCTGCAGAAAGAGAGCAAGAGGAGTAGCGCTAGGTTTCCGAGTGTTTCCACAATAACTGCCATACTCCGCAGTCCTTCTTTCCTCTCTTGTGGGGTCGGCGAGGGACCTGTTTCAGTGCTTTTCACAACCTGAGGAACCCCGCAACATGCTCTCGTCGCTACGTTCCATAAAAAAAAAGAAGAAGAAAAGAGACGAAACATTCGGAACAACCTGCGCATCCTTTCAGTTTTTTTTACCGGCCCGCCCTATTTTGAATCGTCTCTCTTCGGGATCTGTGCTCCGTACCACTCCGTCTCATTCCTTGGGCCTGCATTATTCCTGACCTGACATGTAGGCCGATTTGCCTTAGTTGCATGATTACACGCCTTGTCCCCCCTTTAGGTGTTAGACAATTCATTTGCATCCTGTACCGTCGTTACGATGGCTTTGCCTTTATTGCAATCTCTTTCAACGTCGATATTAACCATAGCTAACATTCTACTTAAGGATTGCAGTCCCAACCTCCCTCTCTCAAGGTACACCGCCTCGCCCTTGCCTACACTTTCAAATTAACAGATGGACAAGTGGTTGGTGATTTTTGAGTTGTCTTCACCAGGACCGTGTCCTTGGGGTGCTGACTCGTTACGCGGGTGGCTTGAACCTAGCTCTCCTCCTAGGTGACAAAGTCTGCTTAAAATCAGGTAATGTATATTTCTTCGGCAATAAAAAGACTAAAATACCAGGGCCTGCACCTGGTTAATTTTAGTTTTTGTTGCCTATACGAAAACATACATTACTTACAACCCGCCCAGCCTCCCCTCTGTCGACTAGGTTCAGAGGTTGGAGAAAGATGGTTGCCAGTCTGCTGCGCAAGCCTTATATAGGCTCGCCAGTTCCGGACATGCGCAGATTAACGAGATCAGTTGGGAAAACAACTTTCTAGGGAAATTATCACTCAGAAAGGGAAACTGCTTAAAATCAGGTAATGTATATTTTCGTATAGGCAACAAAAACTAAAATTAACCAGGTGCAGGCCCTGGTATTGTAGTCTTTTTTGATTGACAACTGCGCCCGACATCAGGCAAGGAGATTGGTGCACGCTGTGCAGGAGAAACATCACGGTGACTGTCGGTGTAATCAAAGCGAGTGCTGCCGACCTCGGGTATACGACATTAAAAAAATCTCAAGAGCAACACCATAAGAAAACACAAACACGACATCACAAATCAAAAACGCTGTTCCTTGCATTTTCTGGGAAAAAGTGATTATGGAAGCAAATAGATGATACAATACAAATGCTTCCACAAACTTCTTCTACCTTCTTCAGAAGGTAAATGCAAAAAACGTAGAGACTACATAAAAGTCAGAATTATTAGACAGAATTTGAAACTGCTGCTTCAATGTTTCGTCCACTGATCTCTATACTTCGTGTAAGTATAGCTTGCCACAGTCGATTGAGTTCGTCAGATACGTAGGGTCGAACAAACCTAGTGATGTGCGGATAGGCAGGACTGCAAATGTTCATGAGTGTTACGTTGTTGGTACGGCATTTGTTAATGGCAATAGATTCTAATCCACGACAAATGTGATTCCTGAAGAGAATTGGAGTACAGAAGGATAGAGGCACTTCGACAGGAAAGGTGTAGTGTACTGCATGCCTTGTGAGACTTGCGGGGCACTTTACATCGGAGAAACAAAACAAAAATTCGAGGAGAGAATTGGTGAGCACAAAAATGATGTAAAGAAAGGAACAACCACCAATGGTATTGCAATGCACATTAAGCAACAGTTACCACGTCATTGGATGGAACAAAACCTGTATCCTTTGTACTCCAATTATCTCCAGGAATCGTACCTTCGTGGATTAGAATCTATTGCCATTAACAAATTGTGTGCCAACAACGTAACACTCATGAACATTTGCAGTCCTGTCTATCTGCACTCACTAGGCTGGTTTGACCCATCTGACGAACTTAATCAACTGTGGCAAGCTATACTTAAATGAAGTATAGAGATCAGTGGACGAGATATTGAAGTGGTAGTTTCGAATTCTGACTTTTATGTAATCTCTTAAGTTTTTTGCATTTGCCTTCTAAAGAAGGTGGACGAAGTTTGTAGAAGTATTTGTATTGTAACATCTATTTGCTTCAATAATCAATTCTCATTCGCAGAATCCTCCTCACTGTGTTACTTATGGGACATCCCCTTTTGCTTCGGGACATTGGACTTACCCACTTTGCATCTAATTTATGCAAACATTACGTGTCAAAACTCGTCACTTCTGGTACTCTTCCTTGCTACTAACGCTGCCTTGTTTCCCCACTGTTTTCTTTTGCCGTGGCACAAGCGAGTCGTGTTTGGATTTTCGTAACGTTCTTGGAATTTGGACAACATCGTCACCATGCCAAAAGACTATAAGAAGCAACAGAAGGCTGTGCGTATCGACTACAGAGAACCAAGAATGGAACGGAGATTGAAACGGCGGGAAAAACTACTGTAAGTAGAACTAATACGAATAGCGGTCAAGATGGCGGCGTTAGGCCTATCGCTCCGTTGCCGTTGAACCCAGTTTTCCCGTGAGGTAGTCTATCAGATTCAATTCAATGTTTGCCTAAATTAATCGGTAAAGAGATGCAATGGGCATTTCAAGAGGCGGTTGCATTAAGTAAAGCACGGGAATACGAAATAGACGATAGGGGAGACGCAATGAGACGGGGTCGTAGTCGAGGCGGATTGCAAAAGAGGGCGGCAACGTGGCTGCGTCGTAGCGAGTACGAAGTCGACGAGGCTGGTGATTTGAGCTCCGCATATTAGAATGCAGATGACGATCTCTTCCACAGCCAAAATAGTTGGCATTTGCCTAGTTATGAGGATGGCAATATGAACAGAGTAGATGATGCTCGTTTGGGCTAGAACATGGTAGACGGACGATCGGAAGAATGGCAGGTGGACGATGCCTGGCCAATGTAAAGTGGTGTTGTTTTACGGGATGATCCCGGTGACATTCTAACGGAGCAATTACACCAAAACATCCGGTATGGGATGTGGAGAAGAAGATACGTGCGTGGTGGAATGTACAAAAAGGAGTGCAGTTATCTGATGCTGACAAGGAGGCAATTCGGGATCGTTATGTAGTGGATCCAATACTGCAGAAGGAATTTAAATCACCTCGTACGCCGATGCAGCCGCGAGTCGGCAATAAGTGTTCCTTGATGGAGGTAGTGGGTGGAGCATTAGTAAAATTACAAGCCGAATTTTGCCAGGTGTTGCTCCCGATGTTAAAAGCATTGCAATTCTGTGCAATGGAGCCGGTGGACTTTAGCAGTATGTGGAAGGCACAGTTACCCCAAACCTTGGTTGATGCAACAACGTAGCAAATATAGGCCCTCTTGCAAATGAACCGCACATGGCGAGAAAGACTAAAATATGCCATTTCCGAGGAGGTTAGAGCTGAACTATTGAGTACAGATCCGTCGTTGTCGGAGCTATTTGGGGCCCCTTTACAACAGATACTTAAACAGACACAGACGGAGACTGCTGCTACAGCAACTAGCTTACCGAGACGCATTCCCGGACCATCATCCAGGTGGATGTTTCCCCTGACGTGGAAGGGGCTGGAGGTTGCGGGGGAGAGGTGGTGAGTGGTGAAGAGTGTAGGGTGTGGGGCACTTCTGCCAGGGCAGGAGTGGACCCAGGTTTTTAGTTAGTTCCTACTATTATTTGTCGAAACGACGCGAAATTGCGTCGGGTGTTAGGATGCACCAGAGTGACGTCCACAGGTGGCATGAAAGTGTGCCCTATGTCCGAAAAGGAGAGTGATCGCTCTGCGTCTGTGCGAACTATTGATGAGAATGTGGAACTGTCAGCGATAGCCAGGAGGATACTGGACACGGACATTGCGGCAGGAACCAAGTCAGGTTATGCCTATAAGTGGAATCGTTGGCAGGAGTGGTGCAGACTAAGGGGAGTGAACCCACGCTGGGCACCAGTGTTTTTTTGTATGAATTTTTTAGCATCCTTGTTCACAGCAGGACTCAAATACAGCAGCATTGTTGGCTACCTGGCAGCAGTAGCCAGGTTTCACGAAGGTTGTAACAGAGTGCGAATGTCACCCCTTGATGAGAAGGTTTGTGAAGGGTCTGTTTCGGTGTTTCCCTACGGTACCAGCCATTTGGGATTTGGCGCAAGTAGCGCATTATTCGGAATGTTACATCCACCGGATAGTTTAAGTTTAAAGCAGCTGACGTGCAAGGTTACCATGTTATTGGCCATAGTTGCGGGGAATCGAGCGAGCGAATTAGCCCATTTAGAACTCCAGTGGTGTGATTTTGGTAGAAAAGAGGCATTTGTGGTTCAGGAGCACAAGACCACGAGGAGTGGGGCGCGGTTTTTGGTGTTTAAGATAACAAGATATAACGACAGGGCGTTGTATGCCGTCAGGTGCGTGGCGGAGTACGTCCCGAGGACTGTGCCCTAAGGGATAAACAGGCAGGTGATGCAGGTGGCCGGCCGAGCCGCTTGTTAATTTCTTACGTGCGTCCGCGTCACCCGGTCACGTTCTAGACAGTGGCGTGCTGGCTAGTGCGGGTATTGATGTGGGCAGGTTCTGGGCGCATTCTGTGTGTGTAGCAGTGACGACAGCAGCAGGGAATTGTGGGGCGTTGCCTTCATAAATCATGGAGATGGCCAACTGGTCTTCGCCGTTGGTGTTTGCCACACACTATCAAAGGGACTTGGTGCCAGGGTTGGCCGGAACGTTATTACAGCGACTGCAGGCGAAGGGTCTCCTGCAGCGAATAAGGTAAGGCTGGCAGTGCCACATTTTGGAATCTGTCCCATAAGTAGCACAGTGAGTGAGAAATGATGATTCTACCAGAGAACTTGATCTCGCAGGAGATTCGAAGTTCTCAAGAGTAGAATCCGACGAAATTGTGTTAGTTTTAGTTCCCACCCGCCTCCCTGGACGCTGTGTTGACACCAGCCACAAAAGAACACAGTGGGGAAACAAGGCAGCGGAAGTAGCGCGGAGAGTACCGGAAGTGACGAGTTTCGACGCGTAATGTTTGCATAAATTAGATGCAAAGTGGGCAAGTCCAATGTGCCGAAGCAAAAGGGGATGTCCCATAAGTAACACAGTTTCGTTGGATTCTACTCTGAGAACTTCGATTCTCCCGTAACAAGTTCTCTGGTAGAATCATCATTTTTCCACTGGAAATTCAAAGAATAGTGTTTCTGATTTGTGGTGTTGTGTTTGTGTTTTTGTTATGATGTCGTCTGCTAACCACAGTAGCCACCGCCTGCCGGTGTTTTCATGTACCAAGAGCAAGCTTTAAAATTGTTTGATATGGGGAGATGATGTGATGGTGCAGCTTCATACAGAATTCGGTTAAACATTAATTTAAGAGTTGGCGTCACGCTGTTCTGACATCGTAAATCGAAGAACCACGACGAGTATAGTGATAGTTTTATCTCCTATACTAAAATTGATGGAGCGAACAACGAAATTGGTAAAATTAAAAAAAAAAGGACTAGCTGCAGTTCAGCAGTTTTTTTTTTTTCTTGGGAGGCTGGGGGGTTGTGTTTGCGTTCCTTTGAATTTTACCATATTGCTAGATTGTGTTGTACTGACCATTCAAAGTATCATGGTACATTTTTTCAAAGGAAATGGTGTAGCCCTATATGGTCTCGATAGCAAACGAGGAACACACCATCTCTTGCGACTAAACCTCATTACTTTTTTACGCCCAACACCCTGTATGATTCCCATCTACGTGCCCTGAAATCACCGTTTCTAACACCGACCAGCTGGTGAGATTAGAAATAGCCTCTAGATGGGAAAGAAAATGGCATATCCAGTAACATGTTATATAGCTCAGTGGCACACATGCACAAAATCTGCCGTATGAACAACAGTTGCATAAACTCAAGATTCTATCTTTGTGTTGGAAGTACTAGAGAGGTGGGCAATTACTCTCTTAGAGATTCTTTGTATGGGTTTTGGAGGAGAGTACCTCAAGCCAAAATTTAGGCTGTGTACTGTTACAGCTAGTAGGGGTCATTCCAAGAGACTGGAATACTCTACCATGCTCATGAGTACGCACAACTTTTTTTGCACGAGTGGTTTCCGTCTGGAACAGTTTACCAGAATTTGTGGTCATTTTATCGAGTGTGAACAATTTCAAGAACAACTTTGACAATCATTTTAAGAGCCGTGAGGAGTTTACACTTTTCTTCTACAACTCTGGGCATCTTGTCTGTGGTTATGTAATGCCCATTTGGGGGAAGTTAACCAGATTAAAGTTAAGTTCCAACGTGTGATGTACATAACACGTAAAATTTTTTCTGATGAAGGTGAAAGGTTAAGTACAGGACTGCTTTTCTTCACACCCGTTAGTTGGTCACTAAAAATTCAAGTGAACACTTTAGGTTGTTCCATTTATGGTTTTAGTGTGTTACTTTTATTATGTCCTTTTTAAACAGCAGTAAAAAGCGTTCTAGTGTTTTTGATTAATTCTGGTGTTGCGTTGAGTGAAGAAAGAAGTAAGTAATTAAATAATTTGCATATATTCTATGTTAATATAAAACCAACATTATTAAACACATATTTTGTACATTTTTACGGGACAGAGAGCTAAATTAGGCCAAACAAAAAAATGGTTTGGTTTGCGTTACCCGACTTACCCTATTTTTACGAGCCAACCCTAAACATTTTTTCTTTCTAAGGAAAATAAATATCCCCTCCCTATTTTGACGCTCCATCCCACTACACAAAAACGGTCCAAATACTCCTGGGAAGAGGAAAACTGTTGCTCCGTGAAGCATGCTCGTTGTTTAATGTATTTTTATTGCATAAAAAAATATAACAAATTACAAGTTTTAACTAAGACTTTCTGATCATCCAATAGTTTCCAAGAAACAAGGGTTTGATCAAACTTTGACTTACGTGATGTACGCAACACCAATATTCCAGTTTTTCTTCAAACCTGCAATTTTTGAAAACTGCTATACGGGTTTTCTTCCTCAGGCTAAGGATGTGAGACGTGGTGCGTGGCGTCTCACATACTTCACCTGAGGAAGAAAACCTGTATAGCAGTTTTCGAAAATTTGCAGGCTTGAAGAAAAACTGGAATTTTTCTTCAAGCCAATATGAAGTCAATATGATCGTAAACCAAAGTAAAAATGCCGAAAAATCGGTAATTAGTTTGATCAAACAACGGACGGAACACTAAAGTGGCAGTCATATCCAATACTTTTAAATAAATACGGATGGAAACGTATTTACGTTACCTTTTGGACCTAAAGTGGCACTATCATCAATTAAAAGCCTGCAGAATGTGGCAAGATCTAGCGCTATTTAGTACTATCTAGCACTTGCTTGCACCAAGCGAAGGAATGCACAACGGCATTTCTTTTAACAAAACAAACAAGCCACAAGCTCCTTAACTGAGTGAAAATTTAGTACGTCCTCGTGCACCTAGGGGCAAGCTGCAAGGTATACAATATTACTGCCGCTAGATGGCGACATAGTATTTTCTTAAGATTTTCAATCAGTGATAGTGCCACTTTAAATGTCAGAACCCACGACCCTGGAAACCAAAGGCTGAAGTCCTACCACTGAGCCATACTATTTCACCCTAAACATATTTTCAAAACGTTTATTGTGTTTGAAAAGTTGCTTTGCAGCTAGCCGACTTCCAAAACCATTAAATCTAATCAATCAAAACTTGTGACTTTGGCTCCACACTCGACATCGCGTTTTGTTAGCCATTCAATCCTTTGAAAATTACAACCAGAATTGAGCGTTCCAAAGAGTGAAGGGACGACACGCCTTGGCTTGAATGTGCAGGGGACTGTGGAAAATACCAGCAAGCCCGTAGCCAACAATTAAAGTGTGTGTGTGTGGGGGGGTGTTGTAAATCAAGGTTTGGAGAATAGGGTAACTTTTGCCGTTAAATTAGGGATGTTTGTAAATTTTGGAGGGATCTCCTGCTCCCTGCCTATGGGCTTCATCAGCACTAGTAGCCTGGAGAGTTGGTCAATTGTTGACTACATACGAGGTAAGAGCTAATCGAATTACTCGGAAAACCATTTTCTCATGCATGCATGATCGCCAACCTCCATTGCTCGGCATACACTTTTGGAATGTTCTGTTGAGGTTGGTCACGGTTAACTGTTTACTGAAGAAAGAGGTACCAATCTTTGTCCAACAGTAGCAACTTTCGATGAATTGTACTGTGTAATCATCGGGTAGGAACTCCTACTGTTGCAGTACCATAGCTCTTAAGGGGATGCTAAGAGGGCAAACAATGTTGTACGAGCAATGAGTCGCCCATTGTTGTAGCATAATCGTAACTGTTTACTTCCTCCAAGTTTGCCCAGTGTGTTTTGCTTTGAACATGAACAAGCTCTTCCGTTCACAAAGTGAGGTAAGAGCTCTTAAAGTGGCACTATCACCGACTGAAAGTTTGCAGAATCTGGGAACACCTAAAAGTATCTAGCACTTGCTTGCATCAAGCGAAGGAATGCACAACACCATTTCTTTTAACGAAAGAAAACAATCCACGACCTGCTAACTATTGAGTGAAAATTTGGTATGTCCTTGTGCACCTCCATGCCAGCTGTTACGGTTAACAATATCCCTACCGCTAGATGGTGCACAGTATTTCCGTTCGCTTTTCAATAGGTGATACTGCCACTTTAAGATGTAAGCAATCTTGCTATTATTTCGATAGGTATGGTAATAAGTTTCAGTGCTTCTATTAATACAACTAAATATAAATAGTAGATTTCTGTAATAATTACCCGTTAGTCGTAATATTATCCAATTACCACTAGTTGTCCGCCTATGATCATACTCCAATGCAAACTTGGACTGTGCATCTCACGTAAACCACAAGGACCCAAACCACATTTTGCATGTAGTAGCACGGGTGCCTGGACATGGTTTATAAAAATCAAAACTCGAATCGTACATGGGGTTGAGGAAATATCAGGGTGACAAAATAGGCAGATGCCTGAGCCAAGAGACAACAGCCAAACAACAACAAGAAAATCGTGGCTTGTCTAATTGTTAAAAAGGCATGGTGTGCAAGGGGAGTGTGAGCATTCTGCCTTTGAAAATAAATGTGCAGGTAACCTGATCAAGTGTACGACTGATTGTTAACCAACTTCCAAATTAATTGCAGCTTTTCGTAAAGCAGACACTTCACTGAGGAAGTAGTAGAGGCACTGACAATGCCGCAATTAAAGGGGCGGGTAGACACCCGAGCCCAGCAGGCAGGGGGGGGGGGGGCACATTTTGGCGTAGCACTATTACAAAATACGACCTTAAACCCAATATTGTTTAGTCTTTTGGGGCCCTACATTTTACTTTTGCATCCACATTTGAAAAAGACTAGCTGCTGCACTGGGCCCAGACGGAAAGGGGAAAACCCAGCCCAACGTCAAAGAAAGCGGAGCCCGCATCATTACGGTGAGTGAAAGTGATGACGGCCTAGGGAATTTATTTTCTAATACTAATTTTCATAAGTCCGATGATGCATCATGAGTATGTAGCAGCATATGGGATTTTAAGTGTGAATGCCTTTTGAACGCGACACCACATTCTTCACATTTAAACGGTTTTTCTCCAGTATGGATTAACAAGTGTTCCTGCAGTACGGAAGGTCTTGAAAAGGCTTTACCGCATTCTTCGCATTTAAAAAGTTTCGGTTTGTAAGCTTTTACTGCACTGTGTATTAAAACATGCTGTTTCAAATGCTTTTTCATTGTAAAACCCTTGCCACACTGTTCACATTTATATGGAATCACTCCTCTATGCCATAATTTATGGTCTCGCAGAAACGAATTCCTCACGAAACTGGCGTCACACTCATCACATTTAAATGGTTTCTCTCCAGTGTGTATTATTGCGTGCGCTTTCAACTGACTCTTGAGGCCAAAGCCTCTTCCACACTCTTCACACGGAAATGGCTTCTCGCCACTGTGTGTTACCATGTGTGTGTTCAATGAATAGCGGCGCGCAAACGATTTCCCACATTCCTGACAACGTAATGGCTTTTCTCCACTGTGTGTACGCACGTGACCTCGTAACGATGATTTATCCGCGAAAGACATGCTGCATTCTGAGCAGCTAAATGGCCTTTCTCCAGTATGGGTACGACTGTGGTTGATTAAATTTTCTTTACGCGTATACACTTTGTGACATTCTTTACACTCGTAAGTTCTGTCTCCCTGATGAGACCGTTGATGATTTCCTAAAGCGCGCCGCACTTGGAAACCCCTACCACACAATTCACACACGTACGGCTCTGCCTTTTCAGTTTTTACAGTGGTCGTATCAAGGTCCGATCCGTGAGGAACCACAGTATCACTTTCAGAGCTATCCATCGTTTCCGTATAGAAAATGGAGTTATTTGGGATACTGCTAAATGCCCCTGTGGGTACTGCAATTATTTAATAAATAAATAAAATGACGATGTGACTCGCTGTATTTTGAAGGGTTCCGTTTATAGTTCGGTTCGAGTTCTTCCACATTCACTAAACCATCAGAGCGGATTCCATCGTCGACATGATGGAATAGTCATAGTCATAGTTCATAGTCTTTATTTTCTTTTGATAACAGTTGGCACCATGGAGGAAAGAAAAGAGATGGAGCTGGCACGACGTCATCTGAGGGACGCCAGCCGAGGGAGGGCGCTTTCGTCGCCTCACGGTCGCGCCGCCATCTTGGTTAGTTCGAGAGATGGACTCTTTACTTTATTTCAAAAATGCACTACAGCGCCGTACAGGCTTCGTAGCAAAATTGTTTAGAAAAATATTGTACATGCAAATAATAAATAATTAAATAAACTTATAAACATGTTACAAGAATTGTACAAAAAACATTCAGAATTACATTTGAAAAGAAGTTCGCATACCAACAATTATTAAATTGCAATATAAATATTCTGAAATAAAAGACTATGGGAATATTAACAAGATACATAGGCTAATATTACAGGTTTTGGACTTTGGTTTAACGCTTTTACACTTTGCTTTAACACGTTTGTACTTTGCTTTAACACTTTTGCATTTGGATTTAACACTTTTGTACTTTGCTTTAACACTTTTGCATTTGGATTTAACACTTTTTCACTTGAATTTAACACTTATGTACTTTGCTTTAACACTTAAAAATAAACTGAATTTAGCATTTGTACACTATAACTACTTTTTGCTGTAACAAAATAGCATGACTAGATAAGAAATCAAGGATAATAAAAAATGGGTTAATGGTTCATAAATACAAGAATATTACTTAACAGTAAGTTGGACAGATGAAGAAACTTCAGTTGCAGATTTCGTGAAGCGTTACTGAGCATTTTCTTCTATTCAATTATCATAATAATTTACAGTTGAAGCAACGACTAGGAAAATTACAGTTTTTGAAAAAGTGACTACTAATCACTGAACTTTGAGAAAAATTCATAAAGCATTTAAAGCTCAGTGTAATTCATTTCATTGAAACTTTTATGCTAAAATTATTTTCATTGCGTTAAGCTTTCCTAACATAACTTTTAAAAATTAGGTGAAAAAACACATCAAATGTTTTTGTTGGAAACTCATTCTTCGGGTTCTCCATGAGATCCCACAGGTAGGTCAGTATGTATAAGCACGCGATCCATGGATGGTAGTAAAAACGGTCGATTGTGAGATCCATTGCCTACAGTCTGTTTACCGCAATGGTTGCTGTGATGTTTTTTTTTGGGGGGGGGGGGGGAGAAACCCCCCCAAAAAAAAAAAAAATCCAGGGGAAGGCAAAAATTCCTTGGAAAAAATTGTCTGCGATATTTTTTCGTAACAATTTTTTTGTGTATTATACATTACGCAAAGCAAGAAAAATCATTTGCACAATAAAAAAAATAGAAAACCTACGTTTCTTGTCAGAAGGTGTAACGGGGGCCTATTTTTTTTACGCCACTTCTCGTTAAAGTAGTAATTAAAATATATGCCTTACAATATGCAAGGTCTTCGTAGTAATGTTATTTATTTTTCATTATCTTGATGATTGTGGATAGGGAGACGTTTTCAGTGTGAAACTGATTCACTGTATATGCCTGAATGCCTATCAAACGAACCTCATTATTAGCTTAAACATAATCAAGCAGCTGTCGTGTTAGTGCCTCTGTGAGTGTGAACTTTTGTTTTCGACCACCTTTCTGAATTTTTTCTACTCGATTGGCTTTTGAAAAGTTTTCACTATGGAAGAAACAGTGTGTTTGCTAATTTTATATATGTCAGCCACCTGAAAAAAGATAACTACTGTAGGTATGTGGCTACTTGTTGAATATTAAAAAAATTATTGAGTACCTCGTTACGGGTACGTCCCTCGTACGCCATCAGCTCCACTATTTGTTGTCGTTGTTCATTGGAGATTTTTTTTGTAGCTGCCCCTTCGACGGCGAGGGTGGTGTGGAGCTTCGCTGTTCGGCACTTCCGTGCGTTCGGTTTCGTTTGTGTTGTTTGCGTCCGCAACGTCTTCCTCAATTACTTCATTTATTTCGCCTGAATCGCTGTCTGGTTGATGCTGGCACAAACTACCGAGTATCTCCAAAGCATTTGCCGAATCTTTGCCTCGATGTTTTGCCTAATGTTCGTGAAAAACTTTGCGAGGAACCAAATCGCAGCGCTATTCTGCGTTCGAAGCTGATAGTTGGAGCGTCGTAAATAATTTCGCCGATAAACATTGCCGCAGTACAAATGAAGGGAAACCGTACAATTGTATTTTTTGGTGATTTAGATTACAACAATCCGTTTATTTTTTTAAGTGTTAAAGCAAAGTACCTAAATGTTAAATTCAAGTGCAAAAGTGTTAAATCCAAATGCAAAAGTGTTAAAGCAAAGTACAAAAGTGTTAAATCCAAATGCAAAAGTGTTAAAGCAAAGTACAAACGTGTTAAAGCAAAGTGCAAAAGCGTTAAACCAAAGTCCAAAACCTGTAACAATTGATATATCAATATTTAAATATATATAAGTGAATTTGGCATAGTATAATTTTTGATGGGTAAGACCAAATTTCATTAATAATGGCAAAAAAAAACACCGGAGGGGGGGGGGGAATGGGGAAGAATAACCGACGAAATTTCATTAATAATGGCAAAAAAAACACCAGAGAAACTTAAGCTCAACATCAAATTTAAGAAAAAGCACCCAGAAAGAACAGGGGGGGGGGGGAGTAGGAAGACACCTTGATTTATGAACCACCTGCATAGGAAAATCGCCAAGTGGTATTTGCGGCAACAAAATTATCCAGTCTATTTTTGAAAGTATTTGGGCTCGGGGCAGCCACAACGAATTCTGGCAGAGCGTTGCAGTGAGAGATAAGGCGGACAGAAAAGAAACCTTTTGCTTGATTTTTATTGATAGTGGGTTTAGTTAATTTAACTAAACTCGCGTAGTTCCCCCAAGCCAATGACAATGGTACTCACGTGGGTACTAAACCAATATTATCAGGCATTTATAGAGGTGTTATCTTGATTATTGTTAACCATAGCCCGTCATTTACCATAGTTGTGATTGAATTTTGAACAATGGTCATTTGCGTGGCATTCGGCTGCACCAACAGGACGGAAAACAAGAAACCTCGTGTAACTGTGCGACTTAAAATGTAAATAAATGTAATCTACATATATAATAGGCAGCAGGCGGCCAAATCTCCGGCCACGCCATTCCGTCGTACAATCAAGTACCCCACCCTGTAGTGCCATCTGTTAACGGGATTCGCCTTCA
>JAHWFP010171413.1:0-18846 GCA_023313725.1 Lithobius niger
TTTTTTTGGTTTATTTTAAAATAATATTTAGAGTGTTTAATGACGTATCAGTAGAGGCATGTTTCACTAACTTTAACTTGGTCACTCAGTTGAGGGTAAGAATTTCTATCTTTGTTGCGCTTCGGTAATTTAAATCCCAGGTGGATGCCTTCCAATAAAGCCATCGGCCCCAGCATGCCCTCCATCTCCTAGACGACGTAACAAAATAGTCAACAGACCCCGCCGGACAGCGCAAGAAATCACAAGATACATATGCACAACACTTTTCATTTTCGGCCAAAATTTTCGGCATGCTGATCTTGTTCACAAAAAAAATAACCTCAAACGAGGAGCAATTCCCTCTTCCGTCAAACAATAGCCGCCATCTTGTTAGTAACGTCACAAAACAAGATGGCGGATGTTTTTGGCTGCATAGCTAATTGTGTCTCTTTTGATGTTACTTTTTTTGTGAACGAGGGTAGAAGAGGGCTAATTTTGGCCGAAAATTAAAAGTGTTGTGCATATGTAGTATTTTGCGATTCCTTACCTTGTAAGGGAATATTTTTCTTCTACGGTATCAGTACTGCAAACCAAACCAGTTTTGCAAGTAAGAAAACTAAATTGGTGGGTGCCCGATAAATTCCCGTTATTTTCGATGCATAAACACTCTTACAAGGATGTTAGGCATCCAGCATCTACAGTCCGTCAGTCCCGTTTTTCAGTCCGTCTGGAAGCCATCTTTCTTCTTCATTCACCAAACCAAAGCAGGTTATTACTAAACATGTTTATAAAAGAAGGATTTCGCTACAGTTCTCGGCCTTAACACACGTCTAGTAAGTTTAGCCTGCCCGCGTCCTGCACAGGCTCAACCGTAAGGCAATAGGGCTATATTGGCCTGGCCTTTGCTAGGAGAAAGAAGACTTTAAAGAAGGAAAAAAAAAATAGGCCTAGAGAAAAGGGAAGGAGGGGGTTTGAGGTTAGAGGGGTGGGTACGAGGCTTTGAGGGCGCCCCCTCACCAACAAAAGGTATGGCAGCAAAGCGGCAACTAGATTGTAAGCAAGAGCAAACACTTCAAGGCGATCTGCGTTGAGGTGGCGCTGGCGACTGAAGCGCCATCTACAAAGCGGTAAAAGAGAGAAAAGGTTAGGCTACTGCTGCCACCAGTTTCGAACCGATCTGGGAATATAAAAAAAAAACGATGTTTACTTTTGGGTCACCCATCGTCGTCTTGTCCTCCCCCCTTTTGTGGTGGATCATCCCGGTCGATGTGAACCGTATTTACCCCACTGATCTCTATAAGGTTACTTTGGATTTTCTCAGGTTGGTTGTTGGAAGTACCGAATGTAACTGGCTGAATGGAATTGAAAAATTATGAATTTTCACGAGCAATTCTTACTTGCGTACATGTCTAATACAGAAGCTTAAGCGTAACTTACAACGACGGAATATGTTTTGCACTAAGAGCAATTGAAACTTCTACCGTGACCAACCTACTTAAACTACAGGACTTTAAAAGACACAAGAAAAAATGCGCATTGCGATTCAGTACAAAGATGAAAAAAATAAGGAACCGTTGACCTCGGGGGGGGGGGGGGGGCCGAATATAGAGGACGGGACAGAGCAACTACTCCGCAGTGGGAAAATTGTTGCAGATTCAGTATAATAAAGAGAAAAAAGTAGGGTAGGGAGCTCCTGTGTGGGGTGGGGGTTGGGGATGCACTGATTGAGTGAGTGAAGCAAGCGTAAATCAGCGTTCGTCAGCCATTAGCAAGACTGGCGTCATTTAGGTTCACTTAGCATAGCCAGAGCCAGTAACACTCAGTAAGGCCTACAAATTGAACACTAGCGCTCTAATATTAACATACATTTCATGTCTGCAGCACTAAAAATTGCTGATGGTTTGAATGTATTCGCAGCCAGTGTTACTTGAAAAAAAAAACGCCTTTTAAGTGCATCAGATACACGCTTAAAAACATTCCGTAGATGTGTTGAAAATGTGTTTATTACAACCATAAAGTACGTTTTTTAAACATTGCAAACAATTTTTTACCTTGGCAATTTAGCTTTAATAATTTTAATGTTTTCCTCAACGTCCGCGTTCTCAGCACCACACCAGGTGCCCTCTTCATTTAAGTCACGTGACCTATTGTTCGGCGATCTTTTTCCTTATAGCCACCTTGTCAACAGCGTCCAATAAACATCCATACAGGACGATGAGACAATACTTAACATTTATCCTGATGAAGTCTATTCTAAGAAACAATAATGGGACCGCCCTGTCCACTACATTCGTACGAGAATTATACCCAACCCCTCTCTGAGATGCAAGTTGCAGGGTTGGCGTCATGTCAGCAGTTGTTTTATTGATTTGAAAATATATTTTTTTGTGTGGTGGCCTACAGAAACAAGTCAGGACTTGATATTGTGTAAAAGTTGAACCTCGTCGTTTGGGATCAAGTTATATTACTAGGTGTATAACTGAGTTTTGAAAATTACAACTAATCGGCCGAGCGATATAGGCTATGGTATAATTTCATTAGTCTATTTTCTATATTCCCACTTCCATCTTAAACAACTTTGAACGTTACCGTTACATTACTCATGCGTTTGCTTGTGTGTACGGCAACCCTGTACGTTTCGAACACCTCGAATATCTTTGAAAGGACCTTCTCTATACTTTGTTCCACATTATGTTTTCAGAAAACTGACTGGATGACGACGACTCGATTCCATGCACTAAAGTGCAAAAACATGTGGATATCACACTTGCAGACTCAACATAGTTACTGTTAGAGTTTACGAATGGGATGTTTCGGGATTTTTTTGCAGTCATAGTGGAAGAAAACGTGGCGTCATACAGTCAGTTTTCTGAAAACATAATGTGGAACAAAGTATACGTGTATCGTAAATACGTGTGAAAATATGTATATATTGTAAACCTACCACGCTCAAGATGACGTCCATTATAGATTTGTAGCGACGATGGCACATTCATTGCTTCAACTATTTCGTCTACGTTCTAAATTTGATGGAAATCGAATGATAATTAGTGTAGTTTTTAAAAATGACCCCTAATTTCAAGATGGTGCCCATTACAGAATAAGAGTAACGACGGAAAATTCATTATTGCAGTTGGTGTCAACGATTCGTCTACGTTCTAAATTTGAAGGAAATCCGGCGATAATTAGCATAATTCGAAACGGCCAACTATTTTGGGGATGGCGACCGTTACACATTAATAGTAATGATGGCGCATTCATTGTTTCAGTTGGTATCAACTATTTCGTCTGGTTTAAATTTTAGGGAAATCGGATGATGCTAAAGCCTTATTTCAAAACGGCCACTCAATTGCAAAATGGCCACCTAACTTCAAAATGGCCACCTAATTTCAAGATGGCACCCATTACAGACTAAGAGTAACGTTTTCACATTCATGATTTCAGTTGGTATCAACGATTTCGTCTACGTACTAAATTTGAAGGAAATCGGATGATAATTAGCTTAATTCAAAACGGACAACTAAATTCAAGATGGCGCCCATTACAAAACAGTGATGATGGCGCATTCATTGGTTCGGTTGGTATCAACTATTTCGTCTAGTCTAAATTTTAAGGAAATCGGACGATAATGGGCATAATTTCAAAATAGCCACCTAATTTCAAGACGGCGGTCATTAAACACTAGGATTGACGACGGCAATTTCCTTATTTCAGTTGGTATCAATTATTTCGTCTACATTCTAAATATAATTCAGTTACATTCAGCAGAATTTGCAGACATCACACACACACGAAGAGAAACAATTAGCTTAGCCAAGAAAGGTCGATATAGTAATGTTACTGATTTTTTTTTATTTTCGCCTAAAAGCTGACTGCTTTTGAAACGAGTGAAAAATAACCAATGACGCCCCAGAATTTTTTTGGGGGTAGCGTGGAGGGGCAGGGCGTGACAAATTCACGTTCAGAATGGGTTCAGAGAATTCAGCTAAAGATGATCGGGGGGGGGGGGGGAGAGGGTACTTCAATTTCCTGAAACTCCTGTAAAAAAACTAATTTTCAATAAGTTTTATCTCCTTAAAGTTTAAAAAGTAAGTCTCCGAATTTTTCATTTGCAATAAATGCCTTATTTGTCCAAATTTTACCGAAAGCATTTATTTCTAAAAATTTCTGAAAAATTGACCTTGTAAATGTTTTTTAAGATATAAAATTGCTGAAAATTGTTGTTTTGCATGGTTTTTGAGCGACTTGAAGAATCCTCCAGCACAGACCCCCCTCTCTGGCTTAATTTTGGGGAGGGGACCCCCCCCCCCCCCCCGATGATCCGATGAAACTAGCTACGCATTACTCTTAGTCTGTAATGGGCGCCATAATTATCTTGAAATTAGGTGGCCATTTTGAAATTAGGTGGCCATTTTGTAATAGGGGGCCATTTTGAATTTAGTGGCATCTATCGGGGCGTGCATGCATAACCAAAGGGTGATTTAATCTAATTCTAATTCATCCGATCTATATTATGTTGCACTGTCAGTATTATCGTACATCATCCCGCAACATCCAATCAATATTTTTTTTTTGTGCGTCTGTGTGGGTGGTAGAATTGTCGGCTTAACACTTGTCTACCTTCGCCAAATGCGTAATCCATCGCTGGGATAAGGGGAGCCGAAATGCCAAACCCGACTCCAATTTGGCGGTTTTGTTGTGTCATTTGTGTGACACATTGTCATCCATCATTGGGGTATCGATCACTAAAACGCATTATCCGCGGCGCTGCTCACGTGAATACAAAGATCGGTGGCAGTGGGGTAATGGCGGCTCACCACCGCTCATCTTCGTGCGGCTGTGTTGGACCCACTTGTTTTTCTTTTTTTTTTTTAGTGAGGCGCGCTGCGAAGCCGTGAATGGAGTTTCTCTTCCTGTTCTGTTTGTATGTCTGTATGTTGCCACGATAACTTATTTATAAATCCACCCAAAACCAAAACTGGTATAAGAGAAGCCGTCGAGTTTCCAAAAAGGGTCGGCCTTTGAAAGTAGTGATATCATACAACCAGGGGAAAGGCCGCCAAGGTTAATCCTATTAGCCAAGTTAAATCATTCCCAAACGGATTAACCTACACATACGTCTGAATGTGGGGGAGGGATTGAGATTTAATGGCGCATCGACCTTAGCGCCAACCTCGGTCACAGTGTAGTGGTCCGGGTTGCCACTGCGCCCAGAATTGCTGAGATGTTAACCAAACTCCAAATATAGATCGTATCGTATATCTGTATCGCAAAAATTGAAAAACCCCGGACAGGTGGAGATAATCACCACCCAGCTGACAAACATTGTTTCTCGGACGGTAAAAATGGTGAGGACGAACACCATCAAGTTGGTGACAATCACCGAGAACGTGACGGACCGTGAGTGGCCGTCGACACCAATGATATCTGAATGTATAGAGCAGTGACATTTGCCGCCATATTGGCACCAGTATGGGTTTTGGAGGGCATAACTGCAAGGTGCACTAGATAAAAATGGAGGGAAAAACAACGGAAGAGCGGATTTCTTAGGCTTAAAATAACGTTGTTTTCTCCAACAACAAAAAATGCGCGTTTTAGATCTAAGAAATCACTCTTCATAGCATCGGCTTCAGTATGACGCCCTTCTGTTTCTCTCCGCAGTGCCCCTTGCAGCTAACCCATTAAGGCTCCAGCATAGAGTTATATACAATAATACTACGTCGTGTCACTGCTCTATACATTAACTGGGCCTAAATATAAACTAGTTTGTTTGGACGAAAATTGTTGAGGTAGGTTAGCATTTACAGACATAAAAAGCAGTATACTGCATTGTACCGTTCCTTAATAACAACCATTGGCCGGTTCTTGATATTGGTTTGATGGTTAGATCTACGGGTCGAGCCTGCTGGACCCCGGACTCGTCTAAGTCCGCCTACCCAACAGACACCGGAAGTGTGTGATTAAGCGTCCGTCGTTGTCGGCACCGATTAATTTCAGGTTCCCACGCCCAAGTCTCCGGAAGTGTGCCTAACGCGCATGCGTATATCCATTAAGATATACAGGTACATCTCGGTCGGTCCTCCATTATCCCCTGGTTTGCCGTAGTTAGGGTTAGTCTTCTAAAGAAGAAAGAAAGCGTTCCACTTTAAGGAATTACCAAACATCTTCGAGGAAAGAACGCACGGAATAAGACAATATTAGCTGTTAAAAGGAGCTTTAAATAAATAAATGTAACAAAACCAAAGTGGAACATGGAAGGGTACGCCATGTAGCCTACTCCAGTCCAAAACTGTTAAAAGATTCACAAAATGATGCTTCGTCATATATAATTTAAGATACAAATTGTGGAAATTTCTATTTTAACTTAAAATTTCTAGGAAGACATACATTACATTAGACATACATTAGACATACATTAGACATACATTTTTTAAACGACTTTTAAAAAAGAAGGCAGAGTCTTGCTTCCACTATCGTTGCATGCAATTTGTTTCAACAATTGACAACTCTATTGCCAAAAAAAATATTTCCTGGTATATATTTGTCTTAAAACTAGCTATCACCAGCTGAACATTGAGTGCTGAAAAATAGCTGAATGCGCATATTTTGAGGGTTTGGAGCATCCAAAAATGAACGATGATAGATCTGCCACACCTGGTCACAGTTTGTAGGGGAAATAATATGAACAAAAGGAATAATAACTTGCCGGAGTTAGAATAATCGTTTACCGTTGTTGTGTAACGAACACTGCAGCAGATGGCGAATACTATAACGTAGCAATGCAGTTGTTTGAACAATGTAACAGCGTTAAGTGTTAGGGGCAAGTCTTCGCCAACCTAAATTAAGAGTAAAATTTGTGTGTGGGGGGGGGGGATTGAAAAATTTTGGAAAATAGGCTTTTAAAACGTTTTGAAGGCACTGGAACTTTTAAAAATTAGTTTTGTGTGTTTGAATGGCTCCGATGGCCTTACAGCACCCCCACTCATCTCAGCTGAATTCTCGAATCCCATTTTCAATTCCAATCTCGACCCCCCCCCTAGAATTCCTGGGGGTGCCACTGCGCCAATACAAATTACCCACAATATGTCGCACGTTCGTTTTTTCCTATATTCGTGTCTTTTGCTTATTTACAATCTTTAAAATTTAGTATGTACAATCACTAAACATAATATACATTATGCCCAGCTTAAATTAAAATTCTATTCGTTAAGCTGAAAAATTGTAATTTTTTATGTACTTCTAAGTATCTGAGAGTTTATAACATTATTGTAAGATAACAATCTAAACATTTGTTTTTATTGATTCCGAACATATAGACGACTTTTATTAAAAAAGATGGAAAAAAAATACCAAAGAAACACAATTTGAAAGACGTTTTCACTTACGTTCGTGAACTGTAGGCTTGTTATCAGCTTCTAGGATATACTATAGCAATCTTCAGCACATCATAGGAACGTTTAAATTCTTTTTTTGAATAATTAATATCCTCAACAACTGTCGAGTCGCTTACTACTGCTGTAACGGACAACGTTAGTCACCTGTCTCTTTAAATTTCTCCATACGTCAGTTAGAAACACCACCATTCTTAGTAATTTCAAACTCCACGCAATCACCTGTAGGAGGGACGAGGGAAAAAAAATTCAAATACCTGTTCAAGAATTATTATTAGCTGTGTGTCATTATCTAAGGGACTCTTGCCGGCACCTGCCTTAACGGTCTATTTAAGAAAACAACTCCTGTATTCAAACAAATTCCCTTTCTTATTTTTATTTTCCGGTTTAGCTACCAACTGTTAACTGTTCAGTAACCAAGACATAACACCGTAAATTTAAATCGCCGGGCTGGTGTATTCATCTGGTTTTTAATTGCGTCGTTGATCAATGCCTTTAACAGGAAGATGTTCCTTAAAAAAAATAGCGTCAGTTTGTTCCCCTTGTCCCCATATCCCTCTCTTCTCCCCCCCCCCCCCCCACCTATAACCCTACTTTCCTTAACCCAACGACGCACCTGCCGCAATGCACGCGCGAAAAGGCGTAAGGGAAAGCGTCGTTGCTTGATATGACGTCATGCAAGATGGCGTCCCTTATTATGGCGCTGCGGAGCATGAAATACGGTGAAATTGAATGGTTTCAACATCGAACACCGATGTCTAATCGCTCTCCGCTCCAAATAATCGAAAAATGTTGACGAAATTTGAGGGGAAGTTGTGCTCGTAAAGTGTGATAGATGTTCGCACTTTTTTTTTAGTCGCGAGAATACAAACAACACGTAAGTCGGCAGGCAGGCGTACGAATACATGAGATTAGCACCCCTTTAAAATGGCCGTTACGACAACAGGTGTTACGTTAATAAAACAAAACAAAAAATAAAAAATACCGGTAGACTCGAGTAGACTACAACACATCCGTGTAATAAAACACAATATGTAGTTCTGAGTCGCATGCTAAACGGAAACACATTTTACACGTATGAAATGCGTATAATTTTAGCATAACAAAAGGCTTAAACTTTTCTTCCGTCTTTACTATGTCTCACCGTTTATTAACGGTATGTGGCTAAACCTTTAAAATAAAATAAACGGATGCTTTAAAAGCAATAAGTTTTCGTAGCTGTATAGGGGTTGAAGGGAAAAACAATTTGAAAAACTCAGCTAGCGAATTCATCTGGTTTTTATTTCACTGTTGATCAATACCATTAATAGAAAGACGATCGCATCGTCCGTGGCCGTTGGCAGCCATCATATTCAATTAAAATACCCGTAAAATAGTGGATGTTTAAAAACTAAAATTATATATGAGGGATGGAACCACAGATTCGAAATATCCTGCAAAAAGCAGTTCAGGACAAGCTGCCAACATTTTTATATAACAACAATTCTTAACCACCTACCTGTCGAACCTACTACATTGGTCAACTTTGGCCAAATTTAACGAAGAATTAGCGATCGGTTATTAATCAATAGCTATTATTTTAGTTTTTTTTACGCTGTTTGCATTATGCTTGCCTTAGTAATATCTTACTATACCGTTTAGAAGGATTCGTCAGTATTTATGATTTTGTCTTATTCCTTGAAATTAGTGTTTTTTTTTTCATTTATTCGTGTGTTCCTAATCGTAAAAAATAATACTTTTAATTAGTTATGCATTTTCTGCTATCCAGATCCAGATGTAATCAGGATATCATAAAAACATACGCATCCTCCATGCTGTAACTATCGTTTCAATATTCCATCATTGCCACAAGATCGCCTGGGAGAGAAGCTATGTGTTTCGCTTCCCGTCTCCAGCCAGTTGATTCAACACCAACAGAATCTTATTTTATGCAAGCGGCGCTAAAGAGTGTGAACTTTCCGGCACTTGCCTGAACTGGAGTTGGAGCCAGGAGGCGAAACATGCAATTTCTTCCCATTACAGTCGGCCTTGGCTTGAAGAAGTCATCTCCTTTCTCGCTTCACGCTTGCAATGAGCGGTGATGCAAGCCAAAGGACTCTTATGGTTATAACTAAGGCGGTATCTGACCACCCTCGAACCTGTAACTTTCGTTCTTGATTAATGAAAACATTCCTGGCAAATGCTTTGGGTTAAAACCTATAAGCTACTACATATTTTTTGTTGTGGGTTTTTCCAGAAAGAAGTTACGACGAGGCGTTCCATGTTTAGCTGTGTGGAATCGCCACCCAGACCGAGAGATGGTACATGCAATCATTAGCGTATTGAATAACCAGCCATAGGGTCTGGGGGAGCGCTGTAATCTCCCACAGCGGGGTCCGGGGTGGAGCGGTGGGCGCTCTGAAATTTAACACATTATTGAGCATTTTTTAAGCCCATGGAGCAAATTTTCAGCATTTTCAGCAACTTTTTTTTTGGGTGGGGGGGAGGGGCAACTTTTCATGCATGCGCAACTGTTCAGCTGGAGAGCAACTTATCAACATATTCAGCAGCATCATTTTTTTTCTTTTTCGATTTTTGTTTTGAGATTGTACTTTTTAGGCCTACATGACAATTTGAAATACTTATGACATTTATTACGGTATCGCACAAAAGTACCATACACAACTTTGGCCTGTGACATGGGGGCGCCAAACTGGCGCGAGGGGTAATCGTCTAACTGGAAAATCGCATATTGGAAGAACGTATACAGTATAACAGTATAAAGGAAAATCGTCTAACACGAAATTCGTATAAAGGAAAATCGTCTAACACGACATTCGTATAATGGCAATTCGTCTAATGTCCCTGCCTCGCTCGTGCTGCCGTGCTCACTGCTGCTATACATACAACATCAGAAACTGCAGGCATATTATTGTCCAGCTAGACGTTTATTCATTATATGATTATCCAATTATGCAATATTCCGTTTAGAAGATTTTTCATTATACGATATTCCGGTTAGATGATTTTCCAGATTTTTTATTTAGGCAGATATTAGATAATTATTCCATTAGACGATTTTCCAGTTACTAAAAAGCACTACGCATTCAACGGGACAAACAGTACCTTATATTTCGAAGCAAAACTTAAAAATTGGCTTCATTTTTCAAAGATAAAAAAAATAAAAAACACAGGCTAAAACACCAACTTTTCACTCAGCCAGCCATCTTGGTATTGAAGACCAAGATGGCTGGCTGAGTAAAGAGTTGGTGTTTTGTTGCCTGTGTTTTTTATTTTTTCTATCTTTGAAAAATGAAGCCAATTTTTAAATTTTGCTTCGAAATATAAGGTACTGTTTGTCCCGTTGAATGCGTAGTGCTTTTTAGTGTACTTTTATCATCCCTGTATGCATTTTTTAACCTACGAAAAAAAAAGATTTTCCAGTTACACTGTCGTCCGACGCCACGCCAAACTTTCTTACTTTTTTTTGGGGGGGGGGGGGAAGGCACATGCCCCTTGTGCTTCTTCCCCCTCCTCTTCCGTACGCCCCTACGATATTACCATCATGGATACTCCATCGACCTCTTCGGGCTTTCCTTTATATCACTCCTCGCGTAGACTAAACCCCCACACAAGCATCTCTACTATACTACGGAATACATTACTATCAATTTAATAATAAAAAATACCGTTAGTTAAAAGAAATGAAGCATTTCGATTTCCACCTGGAAGGAGAAAGGGGAAAGATGGCAGGACTCGGGCGCCAGTCTGAAACTGCTCGGCTGTCAGCGGCCAGTCCGTCTCTGATTGTTACATCCCCCGTTTTTAACGAACAAGTGTTTCTTTCCCCCTTTTAATGGTGTCTTCCTGCTCAACCTGTGGTGAGGCAGGTGCTGCCGTCTACCGGCGATTCTATCAACAGCCCCCGGCCATTCTCCCCTCCCTTCCCCCAGGGCCAGACAGGAAAAAAAGGTTTGGGAGGGGGGGAGGGGAAGTCTACCTGGTCTGACCCACATGGAACGACTTTTAGTGGAGAAGCGTCAAGCGCTACCTAGGGACGGATAAAGTAATTAAACGTTAGGCCTAACTGACTAAGCTATACAGGCCTACAGAAACAGCCCAACAGAAATAAATGTCGTACGTTCTGTTGGACGTTTTTAGTGCCGCGCGGCGCGAAGCAGGGCGAGGATGTGCTTGTGTCTGTCTGTCTGTCGACAAGATAACTTTCGTACCCATTATTTATAATTTCTTTCTAATTTTTCACATTTGTTTTGACCCCTGTTTATTGTGCGTGAATCAATAAAATTGGGCCGAATTTCGCGAATTTGACCCTCAATAATAATGGCCTAAAATGAATCACACAGAAATAAATAGGCCTAAACAAACAAATGTCCGTCGTAGCATTCGGGAATTTTTTATTATTTTTTTTTATATTCTCGTTGCAGTTTCATACCTCTTCTTAATCACACATCATTAATTAACTACTAATTGGTAGGGCGCGTTTATGCAACGACTCGCCTGTCCATTCTAGCAACTGGAAGCTGGAAATCGTCAGAAATTCCAACACGGCGACGGTTTTAGTTTTGCCCACTACCAACGAAAACAGTCAATGATGTGAGTTGAGAAACGAACGTGAAAACTGTTTCGTCAGGTAGAATTCTTCATCTTATTATCACGGATAAGACTGCAAGCATTTACTCAAACGAAGTTCGGATTTAGCTAAACCTGGTATCGTCCTTATACCGTGGCAACGACATCTCTGCCATCGCGATTAAAATTCTAGCTGCGCGATTGCAAAAGCCGGTCGTTGCATAAACGTCCCCTTGGCACGCGCGTTTCCAGGTCACTTGTTTCCAATAATGGTTTACGAAAATTGATGGACGAATTCAGCCAATCCATGCAAGTTTTCGTGCTACTTTTTTTTTTTTAATTTCCATGTTGACAGTAGGACTTTACCAGTGTTCCCACCCAAAATACTGAAATAAATTTCCCTGAGTTCCAGTTTTTGCAGAGTCGTAGAGATCAATTTACAGGCTGTTTACCATAATTATTTTAAGAAAGAATTTTTTAAAAACACTTTAATTTGCTTAAAAAGTTATGAGGCCAATTTAAAGAACTTTTATGTGTCATTACAGAAATTTAAGGATAACGTTTTATTAACAAAGTGTGTGAACATAGTGTATTACCGCACCATAAAGATTTATCAAAAGACTATGATAAACGTTGCCGTATTTTAATCTTTTTTAGAAGTTTTTGCATTTCTGCAATTTGTTGATTTAGTGCAATCTCTCTCAAGATTAGCTTCCATGCCCAGCTTTTGGTTTTTTTCCCTGATTTTTCCAGGCTTTTTGTGAGAATTCCCCGAGTTTTCCATGAGTTTTAAACATGGTTGAAATTCCATGAGGTTTCCAGGCTTCTTGTGAAAAATCAGAGAATTCCCTGAGTTTTCCCTGAGTTGTAAACATGGTTGATATTCCAAGAGGTTTCCAGGCTTTTTGTGAAAAATTAGACAATTCCCTGAGTTTTCCCAGAGTTTCAAACATGGTTGATATTCCCTGAGTTTTCCAAGTTTTTTTGTGAAAAAATAGAGAATTCCCTGAGTTTCAAACATGGTTGATATTCCCTGAGGTTCCAGGTTTTTTTGTGAAAAATTAGAGAATTCCCTGAGTTTCAAACATGGTTGATATTCCCTGAGTTTTCCAGGCTTTTTGTGAAAAATCAGAGAATTCCCTGAGTTTTCCCCGAGTTTCTAACATGGTTGAAATTCCATGAATTTTCCATATTTTCCAGGTTCTCCAGGTTGGTGGGAATCATGTTTAAGAGACAATTTTACAATTTTCAATTGATGGCAGACGATGAATGTTGGGTAAGGACCAAACAATACCTATTCTCGGGACAAAATTGTTTAAAATTAAACCTAAATCAGTGACGAATGTGACAATAACAACGAGAGTAGAAAAACAAAAATTACCACCGCAGGAATCAGCACGTGACGAACTAAAATCCCGGGCGTGGCTGAGATTACGTGAAATGTGAAGTCAATGAGACTGGTCGGTCATAGTCGTGGAGTTAAGACAATACTATTTCTGTTGTACGCTCACACGTCGTTAAACTAGTTCAGTAAAGTAATTAATTACATTAATATGGTTAAAGTGACATTCCCTCGCGTTTTCAACAATTCGTGCTTCCGATGTATTGGGGAGTAAACTTTATAAGCTGTCATTCGTATTGCAATCCTTAAGCCGACCTTAATGATCGCATTTAGCCACGAAAGCCGGCTTACGCAGTTTCATGATACCAAGGCCGTATGTTATCTTACTTTGTCAGTTAGACGTCAAAAAAGAAGTAAAAGGTGCCGTATGACCAGGCGCGAACTCACAACCACATTTAAACCCACACAAATTTCTATTTTCGGAGCTGTAATTCGCTTCTTGTTCACAAAAATGACATATATAAAAGGTTAAAACGTCAAAAATTGGGCTCCACACACAAGTTATCAGAGAGTGACGTCGCATTCCAACATGGCCGCTCTCTGATAACCTGGTCCCATTTTTGATGTTTTAACCTTTTATGTATGTTATTTTTGTGAACAAGTTGCGAATTACAGCTCTGAAAATTAGAAATTCTTGTGGGTTTAAAGGTGGTTTGTGAGTTCGTGCCTTAGCTTTTACTTCGATTTGACACTAGTACGAAAATTTCGGAAAATTTAGGAAAATTTAGGAAAAATCTGGGAATGGAGGAAGAGCTTGTCTAAACATGCTAGCTGGTCCAGCCAAAAACAGCTAGAGGGCGGGGGTCCGACTTGTGATTTTCTCATCTGTCCTCACCCTAGTGAAAAATTACTTCGCTCTTGGCTAAGTTGACCTTCCTATTGTTGGTGAGGGTGGCTCAATGGTCAGCGCGATCGTCTCATAAGTTAAAGCTTCCGGGTTCAACCTGACCTCGGCCCGCCCCTGTGCATTCGGGAAGGGAAGGACCCGAAAATGCACTCGTGTTCATGTCAATTGTGGCACGTAAAAGATCTAAAGTATTTACTAGCAAAGTTGTCCCTCTCTGCCCCGAGATAATCCAGCAGTTGAAAAGGACGTATTTCGATATTTTCCCTTTTTTCCATCCTATTGTACCTAAAGATAGCTTAGTGTAAATTTTCGCTTTTGCAAATTACAGGCCTAATTACTCAAGTGCAGACCCAATCACGCGAATATAGGCCTAGTTTTTGAAGTGACACCATCCAGGAGGGCTGACCTACTGTTGCTGTACTTCATAGCGTCTAGGGAATAAACAGACCAGTTTGAAATTAACACACAGTTCTTGATGGTATTAACCATCTTTACAATTCTTACAATATGGGACTCAATTGACCACTGGAGTGGGGCCTCACATACATGACGTCATACCAGAGGAGGGGGGGGGAGGGGTTACACAATTTTGACAGTTTTTTTTATGGAAGGGTGTCACAAATTCTTACTCACTTCAAGCAAACAGTGCTGAGCTCTCACTGATCTATCACCAAGACCACAACGTAAATCGTCGGAATGATATTAATTCTATTGTGAAAACAATACCCCCTTTCTTCATAATATTTTCAAATAAATCTTGTATATCACTCAGAATGGATATTTAAAAATTCATTTCATAACGAGTTGTATTTATTCGAAGCCGGAAAATTGCGCAATTTTCATTGTTTAATCAAAGACGTGCTACTTTAAAAGAAATGGATGAATCACACACTTGAGTTAGATGAACTGGAATGTTAAAAGGGAAAAAAAAACAAACTCCGAAGAACAAGATAAAACTAGTTTTTTCCTCTTGCAACTCTACTGAAAGAAGTCTGGCGAGTAGGGATTTACCGATAGTACGTTTAGCTTTTCCGATACCGATACCCGATCCTTACATTTTGAGATACCAAGTATGGGTGGCATAGTTAACATCTGACTAAATTTCACCTACACTAAGGAATATAGAATTAGTGTGTTGTGTTGCCACTCCACCAGATGGCGCATTATGTACTTAGGCCTATATTTGTAGGATTAGGCCTACGTCAGGGTAATTAGGCCTACAATTTACATTTGCGCGTGATTAGGTCGATACCTTTGAGTAATTAGGCCTACAATTTACATTTGCGAATGATTAGACCTACATTTGAGTAATTAGGCATACAATTTACATTCACAAATGATTAGGCCTACATTTGAGTAATTAGGCCTACGATTTGCATTTGCGAATAATTAGGTGTGCATTTACATTTGCGAAAATTTTCTTGGCAATGTTTAGTTACGTAGAAGACAAAATAGGCCCAAAAACTAAGTAATTTTTTTCCTTCGCGGGGAGTGATCAAAAATCACCAGTGGAACGAACCCATTTTACCAAACTCTTATTGCTGCCACAGCCATTGTAGTTATGCAAAAATGCGTAAAATAAAATACAAAAAAATCTATGCAAAAATAATAAATAAAATAAAAAGGGCTGACCTTCCGCAAACGAATAAAGAATAGGTTAATTCCATGTTTGGGGCGCCATCTGGCATGAAATCATGAAAGTTTGCTCAGCCGAACGGATAATATTGCTAACTAACATGCTTGATCAAGAAAGGATACAAAAACACAACAGATAATTGTGTATTTCACGGTAAGTAAACGTACGCGTTGAACTGTATTAAGAGAAAACACACAAAAACACGTATTGGGAGCAGGTTAAGTTCGAACCGAGCTGTGCGTGTCTAATTACACAAAACTCCTGACTTCACAGTTTAATACCTAATCTGGTTAAAGCGTTCGGGAATTTAATATTTTAATTAATTTATTAATCGTGAGGCCACTGCGTGTACCTCTACTCCTCTGGAACTAAGACAGCTGCAAAGATGAGAATAGCGGCAAATGAAATATAATTAAATTACCTTTCCGTTAGGCCTATCTTCATTGCTGTAACTTGAATTTTTGATCCCCAAATACGCGAAAAGCTGCTCTGAAAACTGGCGGCTCATGACGTCAAAATTCGATCAGGCAAACTAATAAAGTAACCAACTAAACTGTATGAACCGTGGATCGATGTCTATAGAGTGAGCGGAACGAACAATATCGCTAGTAATATATTAAACTCTACGCGTCGTATTAAGTGTGATGTGGCCTTAAACAGACACATGTGCGGACAAGCATTTTCCAATTTAAACTTTGCGAATGCTTGTAGACATATTATTTTTTAAAATCAATCCTATGTACTTTTTAATGACGCGCGTTGGTGTCTGTCTATACACCGTAAAATAGTGTGTTTTAAAATAAATATATTTTAGTCACGCTTTGAAAACGTTTTTAGATGTTTTTGGTTGAATAACGCGTAAAGGCGTTTTACAAATACCATGAACTAGGAAACCTCTAAAAACATTAGCGCGTATATAGTAACAACAGCATTGAATTTGCAACACTTTATAAACACGTACTTAAAACACATGCAGTGACGAAAGTGTTTAAAATAAAACACTTGTGATATCTAAACCAAAACTGGTGTAAGAGAAGTCGCCAAGTTTCCAAACAGTGTCGGCCTTTGAAAGTAGTGATATCATTCAACCAGGGAAAGGCCGCCAAGGTTAATCCTATTAGCCAAGTTAATCGCACCGAATAATACTATGGACCTTAAATGAAAACATGAAGATTGCTACCGCGAGTAGCAATGTTCTGGTTTTCATTTAACTTTCGAACTATTATTTGTGTGTGATAAAGGCGCTATGCCAGTGATCTGGGGACGAACTGGGTTGCCTGTTCGAATCCGGGTCATGCCACTTTGATGAAACGTAAGTGTATAAAGGTGACTTACTGTATTACGTTATTTCTAGTGTATGATTTACACTGTTTAGCTTGTTTTCCCTTTCGTTTCTATCGTGTTCAATATTCAGTGCACGGAAAACGTAACTCCACCATGAACTTCGAGCTGTCGAAATAGTGTGGAAAAGTTGGTCTTCAACCACGTAACCACTATCCCAATAGGAAAAAAATCTAAAAAAAAAATTTTCAGGTGCCCACCTGGGCCTGAAGTTTAATATTATACGTCCATTGGAAAAAATCGCAAATTCTGCAAAAATAATTTTGAATTGTTTAAAAAAAACTTTTTACATTATCTCATTTTGTTTTCTCAGAGATCACTAAACAAAGCCAAGATCAGAAACAAGTTTGTTTTCATTCATAAAACAATGCGAATTATCAGCCACGATAATAGGGGAAAAAATAGTTTTTTTTACCGATTTTACACCGTAAATTTAAATGAAGTTTAGGGACAAAATATTAAAAAAAAATTATTTCTAGCTTCTTTTAATGGTCTCTGAGAGCACCAAATGAGACAATGTAAAAAAAACTGTATTTTAAACTAGTCAAAAATCAATTTTGCGGAATAAGCGGTTTTTCCAAATGGACTTATAATGTTAAACTTTAGGCCCAGGTGGGCAACTCTAAACATTTTTAAAGATTTTTTTCTTTGGGATAGTGATTGGGAGGTAGAAGACCAACTTTTCCGCCCTATTACTATTTGAAATTTAAAAAAAGCATTTTTTTGACCAACCTACTCCCCGCTGTACATCTCCGCGGAATTCCCTCCACCAACAGCGCGATCACTCAGTGCGGCGATCTCTCAAGAGATGGCGTTAGTGGTAATCGTTGCCTCGGCGTGGCGTTGGAGAGGGATGATGATGGACTCGGCGCGTGCTCTGGCTTGCGTGACTCAAATCCCCGGAGGGAAGTTGTAGGATAAAAAAATAAAAAACCGCTACAACTCGGGTTTCAATCTGAGACCTGCTTTGACGGACAGTGGAATACGTTAGAGTATCCCGTTGGAAAAAAAATTAAGGAAGAAAAAAAAAACAGGAACACTGACATAATCTGGAGCGGTGTTTACGGGAGTTCCATAACACGTTTATTGCTGTTAACATAACAAGGACTGTTCATTTGCCGATTTTTTTTTCGGGGAGGGGGGAATTTTACTGGATGTAGCGCCTTATAACCAGAAAAAGACTCAATTGGCTGAAAACGAGCTACGTGAAGGCAACAACAGCCACTGGAAGAATTTATGCGACTTACCGGGAAACACAAAAAAGGAGAAGATGAAACTTGTAGTCTTAAGCAAAATGTGGGTGCAGAATTTTATTCTTAAATTGGGTTACGAAATTTTATTTGAAATTGTCTTATCAGTTCGCATATTAAATGAAATCGTTCATTAATTCGCTTATTAAGTTCAGTTATTACATTTAATATGGCACGAATCAGCGCTTCATCTTAGCGTTATTAATTCCGCCCCAAATATGGCGGCGTCCTATCTTCTCCACAACTCCGGGAGCATGATGCGCCTTTAATATACTATGTATGGTGGTGAGTGGCACTAAATCCTTCTGCCAGCAGAAAAGTACCCCTCTTTATCCTCGTGCTGCTGCCCGGCAAACCATTTAATTTTTTTTACATGTCAAACGAGTGAAATCAAAGACATAAAGCTGGGATCATGACGAGATCATCATGGG
>JAHWFP010171413.1:18946-35998 GCA_023313725.1 Lithobius niger
AATTGAGTATTTTTCTTTTTCTTTTTTTGTTGCCTTCACATTTAGATTTTTTCCTGGCGTCAGATGGCTTTTTATTCTTCTTTTATTTCTTTGATTTTATTCGTTTGACATGGAATGAGCTACAAAATTGGTAGAATTTCTTCCTTGCAAACGGCTGGGTCCTGTTTTTTGTTTTAATGATGTAGCGTTTTTTACTCTAGTACCCAACGGCTTGCAATAATAATGTTCTAGCATGGATGGTATGCACCGATTTTATTAAAAAATGCGTTTTATACATGTTAAATAATACCTTTCAGTGAATATTTAAGTTATATTTTATCAGCAACGTTTTTATAGCAAACGCCTTCAATTTTGTGTGCTTTGTACATTTAACTGTTTTTCAATTTCATTTCAAAGTAGGAGCGCTATAGATTCAGTATGGTACGCAACGACGCCACTGTTAGCGGTGCTCATTCAAACCACTTTAAAGCAAGAAGGATGTGTCAAAATTTCCCGGTGTTTACGGTAAAGGCAAACAAAGCAGTTGCCTAGGGCGGCAGATTTTACAAAAAGAAATAATTGTTATGTTTTTTTTTCACATTTTCTAGACAATATTTGGTTTCTTTATCTTTCATCCAAAACCTTCAGTTGGTTATTTTTTGTTGGAGGGGGGGGGGCGGGGGGCCAGAAATGGTTCCAAAATAGTCTAAAATACACGCACCTGCGGGATTATGTACCGCACTGCTTAGGGAGCTCACAGTGCTCCCCCAGACCACTCAGAAGAAATATAGGGGCATCAAATTTCGAACAATTTTGTTAGTGCTTGTGGGGAAGGAGGGGTAGGAAGAGGTAATCCTGGGACAATCCTCATGCCGCTTGTAAAGATCGATCGACCAATAGTGCTGACAGTTTTAATCGATCGTATTACGGCTTCTAACGTAGCAGATAACTAATTCGCGTAAAAGTTAAGTAATTGTTGGTTCATGTTACTTACTCCCTTTGCACACAGAAACCAACAGTGTAGCAGGCTTTTACATTAGGACATTGCCTGTTCAATGACTACATGCCACAACGGATAAAAAAAAACCCGCCGAAATCCAACTTTTTAACCCATTTCAAATTTTACAAACATTTCACTTTTCCCGAATTTAATCCCCCACCCCCTTTCACCCCGGGTGTACTCCTGGTGGGGAGCCTGTCTTACCCTTTTTCCCATCCATGGGTGAAAACTATCCCGATCGATATCATGAAATACTTACTCCACTGGTCTTGCAGCAGGGACACACACATATTTGGTGAATATTTGTGTTGGGGGGGGGGGGGGGGAAGGGAAAACAAAGAGGAACAAATGCCCTACCTTAAGACCTGAAATTAAGACTAAAGTATTGTAAAAGTAGCCAATCAAGGCGCTTATTGAAAAAAATTCTGAATATTGGCTTGTTAAACTTTTTTAAGAAACTGAAATTGCTGAAAATTAGTTGTTTTGCAGGGCTCAGTGGGATTAACAACACCCTCGCCCTCCGTAGACCCCTCAGTTGAATTCCGGAACCCCTATGAGTTCCAATTTCCCCGCCTCTTCTCCCCCCCTCCCCCCCCCAAAATTCCTGGGCACTTTAATATTTTTGAACAGATCAAATAGGGCAAACGGTTGGCAATTAAAATAATGTTAAACACCGGAAATTCCTCCGCAGAATAAATTCGAATTCTGAAAATTAGTTGGCTAAGCTTTCAGTACGAAATATCGAAACGTGAACCAGAGGAGGTAGCAAAAAAATAAAAAAATAAATAGGGGAAAACAAAATGACAAGGTTGATTGCCCGCTGTATATGCAGACAAGAGAGTCGGAATCATAGCGCAATCTGATTCAGCCTTTGTAGTTCTACATGGAATATTGATGTATGTGTTCATGTATTTCGGATGTCCGTGTTGGCGCAATGCCCGTCTAGGCGTGTATACACTGGCGACTAAATGTTGGTGGCTAGTGCCAGACATTCACCCTTCATTGGAGAGGAGTTTCACCTTGGTTCATGAACTTGATAACAAAATGCGTCTGTAATAAAATGGCGCATTACGAATCAGCATATGTGGAAGTTGCTAGCTATAAATGTTACAACTCGGACCGGAAGGCTGGTGATATGCAAATTGTCAAAAGACTTAAATTGTTAGCAAAATAGTTGCTGGACGTTACCAAGGGTTTGGGTAGGGTTATCAAGGTTTTAGCAAGGATTACCAAGGATTGATTACCATTGGATTACCAAGGGCGTGGATAGATTTAGGGGAGCTAGGGGCGTTTGGAGCGTTTGATCATTACATGGCAAAGAAAATAATTATTTCATGTACTAGGCCTGGATTGGTAGAGGGGTTACTCACTGTATTAAATGATGTAGAGTAAGATTACGATTTCCAAGATTTCCAGGGAGTTCCAATGACTCCCCTGTAATTTCCAATGATTTCTCTGGGATATCCAAGTATTTCCAATGGTTTCCCTGGAATTTTCTTATTGAAAGGATTTCTTTCCACTTTACAGCAGTGGCGTAATTTCAAAGGAAGGGCACGGATGCGCTGTTTCTAAGACTTTCATGGATTTCCAAGGATTTCGTATAATTTCCCTGTAATTTCCACTAAGGATTGCCCGGATTTTAGGATTTCCAGAATAGGGATTTGTAAGGATTTCCCAGGGATTTCTGACCATTTGGTTATTTTATTTTGTGTTTTTTAAAGTTTATTTTAGCCTGTTGTGCTCGAAACATTGAAATTCTGTAAATTGCATAATTCTGTAAATAAATAATTTTTTTGTATATATAGAAAAAAACGGCTGATCGGTTTAGGGAAAAAACCATTAGAGCTCGTATCCCCATTGAACTAACCAGTTTTACCCAATTTCACACCTTTTAAAGGCACTGAAAAGTCTGAGTTGGCAGGAGATAGCGGTAGCACCACATGATAGAGTTGCGAGGGGAGGGGAAGTAACAGACAGAACAGCGAGAGGGGAGGGGAGCTACAGAGGAGGGACTGGGTGGTCTGGTGGGCAACAGTATGGGTTCCACCACCTGTTGCCTCAGAGGAAGCGGTTGCGGTTAGGATGAGATGTTATAGCGCCAACGGAAAAAACAAAAGATAGAAGAAAAGAAAGAAGGAAATTTGGAGCAAGGATGAGCTTTCGTGTTTTTTAATCACCTCACCTGGGATTTGTGAAGGCTATTTTTTTTTACGGGTTTTAAGGTAGGTTTAAGCGAAACACGTGTCGTTTTAAACTGTCGATGCGGGAAAAAAAATGAAAAATTAGGCTGTTAATTGGTGTAGCAGCGAAGAGTGATACACAGTATTCATTCTCTTGCCCACCGTTTATCGGGTACCGTTTGTTGAGGTTGGGGGAGGGGGGGGGGGGGAGAAAAAGTTAAGTTCCCTTTACGCCCCTGCTAAAAAAAACGTAGGACCAGTTTACTTTTATTGTCCGGTATTTTCTTGCTTTATGGCAAGTATGGCTTCAACAAAAACAAAAGCTTTGAAGAATAGAACGAATAAACAGATTTTTTTCCCAAGTTCCTCGCTCATGAAATTTCAACCAAATTAAAACAAAATTGGGAACTTTATCGTGTACCATACAGACAAACACACTCACAAACTGCAAATTCAGGCGATTATTCAACGTCGCTCGTTTCGCTCCAGAGGCCGAAATACTGAATGATGATTTCAGGACAAAGCATGAGACGGCGTGAATGCAAAAAATTCCCCCCCCCCCCCCCCCAAACACTGTGGGGGGGGGGGCAGGGCCCCCCCCCCCGACCGACCCCCAAAAAGTGGGGGGGGGGGGGGGGCAAGGGGTCATTGACCCTAGTGGGTTTCGCGCGAGTGAAGCCACCCCCTTCCCCCCCCACTTCACCCCTCAACCGAAGGCTTGAGCGAAAAGATAGCAACTTACGTCAGAGATCCTTCAATTCTATTGCGCGCGCAGCGTATCTTGAGTCCTGCAGATATTTTATGAGCGGCGACATCTTCCTGGAGGGAGCGGCTACATCTTCCTGGAGGGAGCGGCTTTCATCGACGGCCGCCATTGTTTTTGTAACCATCTAGGATATCAACAAGGTGGTCTGCCATCGAAAACATACAATCGATTATCTGTATTCGTTCTGGAGCGAACTCAAGATAGGCCGCAGACACTATAGCTTCAGCCCCCTCCTAATCCACCCCCCAGGAAGAGAAGAGACCCGGAAGTGCGCTCGTGCGCATGCCGAACGTGGTGTGTAACAGTCCTATGTATTTCCTAGCAAAACTTCTCTTCTCCGTTGAAAAGCGCGTTAGGTCGACTGTTTCTCTCTCCCTTATTAAAAATATATTTTTTTGAAATTTGAAACATACTGTATTTCTTTGTTAAACTCAATTAGTAGTATATTTCCGCAATGTACAAGAACTGGAGGGAAGTGACACACTTGGGAAGGTAACGCATCATAGTAGTATGGTAACGTGTTACCGTCCTCACTGACCATGGTTTTGCCCCTACTGTTTCGGTAAGTACGTAACCCTGTTACCGAACTTTCACGTCCTACGTGGATCGGGAAGGGAATACCCAACAGGGTTCAGGGTGGCCCAGACGTTTAGAAACTTCACCTAATATCGTATCAAATTCATTAGAAAGGCAGCCAAAAAAATACACAAATTTACAATTTCTGCACCAGCATATTTAGCTTCGTTTGGTGCACCGTCGTAGTCTGACGTTGACCTCCATTCCCGGAATTTTATTACAGTGATGAAACGACAGAGCTCTTCGTTGCAATTATCAAATAAAGTTTATATTTTTCATAGTGTCTGAAAATGGTACACCGATCACGAAACTGAAAGGCGCGATGTTTTTTAATTTGGTCACTTTTTTACGGTCTTTTTAATGAATTTGACAATAATTGGGTTTTTTTTTCGTTAAACGTAGAGAAACCGGACTGCTGTGACATGCTACGGGGGTATTCATTTATTTAAACTAGACATACCGAGTTTTGAAGATTACAATTACTCGACCGAGAAAAAGATGCATCAGTGTACGCAGAAACGAACGCCGAATTAATGCAGTGCTCGGGGCCACTAAGCCTTACAGATCGGGCTCCCTCTCCGCCGCTACTACTAAAAATAAGCTTTTAGCCACCCACTGGAAAACCCGAACATATCTGAGGTCGGTATTTCATCGTCGAACTTCAGCACCAAAGCTACCTTGTCACGCAATTTCAACCAAATCAGAACACACTTACAAACTTTATCGTTTCCCAACCAGACAAACAGACATACAAAATCTAAACTCCGTCGAGTATTAGACCTCGCTCGCTTCACTCGTCGGCCAATTAAACGTGTTTACCATGCAAAAAAACTAACAAGTCTTAAGCGCAGTACCTGATCAGTGAGCTACATTAATTTCAGCATTGGTAATGATAGAGAGAGAATTACTGCGGGTATCAATTCGAGGCGATGGCAGACACGACGCCGGTTGAGTGAGCAAAACAAGCTATATCCGCTAGTCTCATATTATTTTAGTCTTGTGTTCATGTTTCCTTGAGTGAGTCTGCCACCAAGCGGCAAATCACGGAATCAAGGTTGTCTGGGCTGGACCGGGGCAGATAACCCCCCAATTGGGGCTGATGACCTTGCAGGTCACACGCCAAGGTTTTCTTACTTCTGGTCATTGTTGGGGTCCGGTAACCAACCAAGACATGACATCAGAGATGGCGGATACAGGAGTCCTTTTAATAGACATGGATCATATTCTGGAGTGTTAAAAATTCCAGGTTAATTGTTAACTGCCATTTTTCGTCTAAGAAGGTAGTATCAGGTTTAACCCTAGATTTTCTTGGGCTCTCTGCTGATGGTTATCAAGCCCACGTTTATCAAGCAAGTTTATCTACACAAGGTCCGGTGTTTGTTGATTCCACTCCCAGTCACGTAATCTCAATAAATAAATAAATAAATAAATAAATAAATACCACTAAAGTATTTAAACATTCTTAAATTACGCATTTATAGTTTGTTCCACATTGTGATTGCAGCTTGTGATTGCAGAAAACTGACTGTATGACACGACGTTCTCTTGCACTACAAGTGCAAAAAACGCGAAAATATCCCACCCGTAGATTCTCACAGTAACTGTGCAGCGTCTGCAAGTGTTACATGCAATGTTTTTTCACTCGTAGTGCAAGGAAACGAGCCGTCATACATTCATTTTCCTGCAAACATAATGTGGAACAAACTATAGAGCAGTGACATTTGCCGCCATATTGGCACCAGTATGGGTTTTGGAGGGCATTACTACAAGGTGCACTACATAAAAATGGAGGGAAAGACAACGGAACAGCGGATTTCTTAGGCTTAAAAGAACGTTGTTTTCTCCAACAACAAAAATCGCGCGTTTTAGGTCTAAGAAACTCACTCTTCACAGCATCGGCTTCAGTATGACGCCCTTCTGTTTCTCTCCGCAGTGCCCCTTGCAGCTAACCCATTAAGGCTCCAGCATAGAGTTATGTACAGTAATACTACGTCGTGTCACTGCTCTATAGCTATGGACACATCTCACCAAAATGGTGTCCCAGTGTATTAGTAATTCTCCATTCAAAGACGTTCTCTTTATGCGAATGCTACTCGAAATATTAAGAGGACACAATTTTTCACTCATTTCAAGCATCCTGCTCAATATAGCTTTTACGACATTTCCATAGATTAGAGTGAATGTAAAGCAATCCCGTTTCTTGCTAGTGGAAAAATACGAAAATGAATGCCTCAGCAACATTTACACACGTCTGAACTAATGTTGCAAAATTGAGTGATACAGGAAAGCCAACCGGGTGGAATGTACCTTTAATGGTCGAAAGCTGAATTAGTGGGATGATAAATTTGTTATGAAAACTGGCGAAGTGACGGTACTGTCGTAATACAAACAACTAAAAGTTCGCCCCCCTCCCCACCCCCTTCATTATTTTCGCGCATCCTACTCAAAAATAGCTTTTGCAACACTTATATATCCATTTGAACAAATGTAGCAAAGGCGTATCAAACAGAGAAAAAAAAGCAAAATAAACGAGCTTGGAACATTTACATACGTATGACGTAATGTTGCAAAACCGATGGTGGGGGGTAGAGATTGAGACTTAATGGCGTGGCGACATCCAGGACATTAGCGCCAACCTCGGTCGCAGTGTAGTGGTCCGGGTTGCCACTGCGCCACATATTACAGGTATCTGTACCTCCTGCAAACCGAACCACATACGAAAACCAACCTGTAAAATAACTACTTTCAATTTACAGAAAAATGAACATTTTTTTGTATGGGTGAATCCCACAGCACACGACACATTTCATAAGTAAAGATCTAGCCTGGGAAGCGACTGTATTTAGCAAAAGTAGGCTTATCGTGTACGCTTACCGATCCGACGTATTGTTGACACCACAATAATCCACTGTTATGGTGAGTTGTTTCGTGAGCACATGCGATATCAAAATACTCGGCGGCGTGTGCTCGGCGCAAGTTGCCACACAATGGAGGATAGAAGCCGAGCACCGACAAGCGTTCAACACCCACCTGTTTGGTATACTATCGACCGTTGAACGCGTTCCGTGATGTGTTGTCCCGCGGTAAAACCACATCCGAACGAACGAACTCACACTTGTTGATCTAATGCAATGGCAGGAAACCACAGGATAACGCCGTATTTTGTAAACGTATTATAAACAAAATGTGGGCAGGCACGTGAGAATAAAATGCAAATCTATCTGAAGGACGAATTAAACAAGAGATTTTTTTCTGCCATGTATCCGTGAAAAAAACTAAATGTTGACTAGGACAGACTTTATTCCCAGAATTCCACCCATGCGTCCAGTGGGCTTGAAGTCTTTGTTGTGTTTTAGCACCAAGGATATAAAAGGTGCTAGCGGGTTTTCCCCCTCATACGTCGTGGATAGACGAACATAATGACGTAAGTTATAGTTGCGGTCACTTAGCTTTTACCTTTACAGTGTAAAACTGTAAACGATGCCAAACGGATAAATATTTACAAGCACGATCGACGTTGCAAAATGGGAGTTCTATAATTTTTACTCTTTGCGCTGTAAATCTAATATTTTTAACAAACATTCCGAATGTCCACTGGCACACATCGCTGTTTACCGCGTCGGACACCAGACGAACTGTGTACTGCAGTAGCTACACAACCGTGAGTCAAAAAGTGCACAAAATGAGTACGTCGGCACACAGTTCGTGTGAATGCTTGTTGTACTGTGATGTGTACTGTGCACGCTTCCTTTAGAGTGCAACGAAGCCTTTATTTGTGTCAGCCAGTGGATATAATGAAATAACAATGTTCAGTTTTGTAGATTTTTTACGATCACTCTAGTGTCTTATTACTATGTTCCAAATTAATTTTCTAAACGCTGGTTGAAGGGTTCATTAACAGTGTTCCTACCAAATTATTGTCTTGAATTTTTCCAGACTTTTTCAGGTTTCCTTGACCAGGCATAGTAAATATTCCTGGTCTTTCATAAATATCTTATAAATACGGAAGAAAAGTGTTCGTTTCAATCGCTCGATCCTTGTAAAAGGTGATACACCAAAAAAAGAAATGCACCCTGAAACTATTGAAAAGTGTGGAAAGGTTTTTGAAAAATAAGTGTAAATTGCAACAACTCCTCTGGACCCAAAATTAAATTCTGATTCTGAATAAGTGGGTCACAGACCAAATAACAATAAAATGTATTCGAATTTCCCTGACTTTTTTCCTAGGGTTTAGCTTATGCATATTCCCTGCCTGTTTACCCGTTTTCATAGTCCCTGATTTTTCCAAATATAGGTTCAACGTTTTCCAGACATTCTGTATATGAATTTGTACTGATAGTGGCCTACACAGTTCGTCTTTTGTAAGTATAGTCACAGTTTGGGTGTACCATTAGTAAACATACTGGCAGGGCACAATTTGTGTAGAGTCTGACTGATACACAGTGATATTGTCAGAGTGTCAGTACACAGCTTTGTGAGAGTAAGGGATATATTATGCGGATATTAGTAGTGGGTTGCTTCACGATACCAGTAGTTAGCAAATCTTATTTCAGCATCTTATTAGTCCGTATTAAAAGTGGAATTTAACGAAATTGACGGACAAATACTCTATATCAGATGAACTACGTTCTAATGAGTTTTATCGTGCATGGGGAATTTTTACGAAAAGACTCGTCAAAGGTGTATGAACTGTAATTCTTAGAGTTCCACGTAAGACACTTCAAACACTTGCTTTCCTATACTTGTGAATAAAACCAGTACGAACGAACACAACATTTTCTAAAGCCACCCTCATTGTCAAAAAATGTTACGCATGCTATATATACCAACGCTGTTGTAAAACACCAATCACATAAAGTCGGAATGAGTGGTGTTGATGTTTAGACATAACACTTCAATAGCCAAACGTTTAGTTTTATACGCGCTTATTTTGAAACTTCATGAACGTTATGCAAAGGGAATACAATTCTGCATGATGTAATCGAATGTCGAATGCGAAATGAACATTTCAAGAAATATTTTTACTCCATCTTCATTATACACTTTCACGACAAATTAACGTAAATGTTAAAAAGTGTTGGTAGCATGACTTAAGCTGTTATCAGAGAGGATCTGTTCACCGTAACACCAGCGAAAAAATCGTGAACTGAACAGTGAGCCAGAAAGGAAGTGCATTCCGATTTCGGATCTGGTGTTTTTACAAATTAATATAGGGTCGTTGTTTTCGTGGACACATTCGCTCAAATAAAAAACAGAAATTGATAGTTTAAAAAAAAAGTCATAGTAGTTCTGAAAACGTATGCAGTAAAAGAAACGATTGTGCTTTACGAGCTCGTGCTATAATCTAATCTAGCCTTTGAACGCGAAGGTGCAATAAAAATCACAGCATTAGTTCGTCTACAGATTTATGCTGTTAAAGGGAATAAAATAAATAAATATTATCTAAAACTATTTAAAAAATCAGCGTCTGACTCACTCAAACATTAAACAAAATTTAAGTGCAAAAAAAAAAAAACATTTGCACCCCAAAAAAATTTGAATAATTTTTAAATTAAATTCTAAATAAATTCTTCAGCAAGACGCATGTTAAATGTAAAGCGACCAAAATAAATATCCAAAATTTTTTAAAATTAATCGCATCTGAAGGAAACATTAAAAAAAATCTCGTACGCTGGTTTAACCTCTCACTTCACTTTAGTTAGCTAAATAAAAGTTAAAATAACAATGACTCGTGTTCAGAAAACGACTCGAGTCAATTTCGATAGCCACTGCATTCACACAAACACAATTGTGTGACCAGTTACGCAATGTGACGAAACCAGGGTCACTATTGGAGTGTGACCACCACAACCGTCAACCCTTAGATCTAGGCTAGTATTAAAATAGATCAATAAAATCAATAAATTTGAAATAAACACAAATAATCCAAAATGCGACTGAGACAGCAGTGGGTCGTCTTCGTAATCCCAAATAAATGCGCACGAAAACTGAAAGTCCTTTTCTCGAGATATCGGTCAGACGCACCACGAAGACACAACAAACAAACACACGGGAGAAAAAGATGAACATGAAACAGTTCAATTGTTATGTATCAGTGATCTGTAGCAATGCAGAACGGGGTGGTTCAGTTATGCACCGCGATCACCAAATCACCTCACACCCCACCCCACCCCACCCCACCCACGCATCCATGCACCCCCGATTCGTTCAGTTGAGTATGCATGTCCGAAATCGGTCAACGTAGGTACGGGGTCCACCCCGCGCTGCTTGTCATGCGTGTATACCCTTTTCGGGGTTTCAAAGCTCGTTGCGCTTACCTTAACTCAGTGGAGCTTGCTAGCTGGTCCGCGGAGACAGTAGGAGTAGAGACAACTTGAGTGAGACCGAGAAACGCAGCACTGGAACATTGGCTAGAACCAAACGCAACGCTGGAGTCAGGCCACGCTTCTTTGATCCCAACTCTCGCCAAGTGAATGGAAGGCCTAGCGTTGGCTTGGAGTAGAGGCGCGCGAACCAATGGGAGGCGGCCCAGGTGCCACATGGCTTCGTCGCGTGCCGCTGACTCCTTTAATTGGCCCGCGCTTTAGAGTTGAGGTTCTCTACTCTCCTGTCTGTATGTACATGTTTCTGCCTGTCTGTCCGCGGTGGGCTTGCGTACGTAGAATCGGAGATTTGAGATGGTGATGGATGGTTGTGAGAGTGGTGGCGCCGTTTATGAATGCTGACCGGAGTGTAGGCCTATACGCGCGTTCGGTGTTACCGTTTAAGAAGATTACGAGGTGTCATCATGTTTATGTCTGTGTTGGCTTTTGTAGTAGCCGATCGCAGAATCGGAGATTTGAGGCTCGTGGTAGGTGGGTACGAGAGTATTGTGGCATTAACGAATGCGATCGATGGTATTGGGCCTCAGTCGATGTTAGGCCTATACAATTTGAAGATCGCAAAAATGCAAAAAAAAAAAGGGGGGGGGGGGATGCACAAGGTGGTGGTCGTGTCGCGGAAGGCTTGAGTATAGTTGGTGAAATATGAGGTTTGAGGACTGATGGAAGCTGGGTGCGAGAGTATGGCGGTATTTATGAACATAAACGATGGGGTCTCAATCGATGTTAGGCCTACAATTTGAAGATCGCTAGACCCAAAGTAAAAAAAAAAAAAAAAGCGTAAGATGGTGGTCTGTTTCTGTGCGTCGCGGCAGGCTTGAGTAGTTGGTAAAACCTGAGGTTTGAGGACTGATGGAAGCTGGGTGCGAGAGTGTGGCGGTATTTATGAACACAAATAATGGGGCCTCAATCGATGTTACGCCTACAATTTGAAGATCGAAGATGGAAAAAAAAAAAAAAACACAAGATGGTGGTCTGTTTCTGTGTCCTGTCCCTGCTCCAAGCTACGGACGGCAGACTTGTGTATTCGTAAACTCTGCGATTTGAGGACTGATGGTTGTTGGGTGCGAGAGTACGGCGGCATGTACGAACGCAACCGGTAATATTGCGCCTCGGTCAATAATTTGAAAGATGCGAGAAGTAAAAAAAAAAACCGAGATGGTTATCATTCTGTTCCTGTGTCTGTGTATCAGCGGCAAGGTTTACATCTACGCAAAATCGGAGATTTGACGATCGTGATGCTGGACACGAGAGTATATGAAGGTAACAGAGGCATGGGCGATGTTACGACTTGATGATGGTGACATGCGAAAAAGCCTCGTAATATGTGCGCATCTGTCCGTGGCAGGCTTACGTACTTAAAATAGATATGAGAATGATGATGCGTTCGACAGTATGGCGTTGTTTATAATCGTAGTAGGCCTAAACCTACCATTTTACCATTTTAAGGAGGATGAGATTCAAAGGAACGTGGTTAAGGGAGTGAAACTTTCGTTTGCTTCGATGGCTTCTATCCCTCTTTTGGAATTAAGGGTTGTTATCCTCTAACGAAGCAAACAGTCTGCATTAAAGCTTGGAGCAATATAGAGCAGTGACACGACGTAGTATTATTGTATATAACTCTATGCTGGAGCCTTAATGGGTTAGCTGCAAGGGGCACTGCAGAGAGAAACAGAAGGGCGTCATACTGAAGCCGATGCTGTGAAGAGTGATTTCTTAGACCTAAAACGCGCGATTTTTGTTGTTGGAGAAAACAACGTTATTTTAAGCCTAAGAAATCCGCTGTTCCGTTGTTTTTCCCTCCATTTTTATGTAGTGCACCTTGTAGTTATGCCTCCAAAACCCATACTGGTGCCAATATGGCGGCAAATGTATACTCACTTCGTTACGCTCTATACTCACTTCGTTACGGGCGGAGTGTATATTCCTACGGAAAGCAACGCTCGGCAACCGTCTTATCATGAGGGTACCAGTTTAGAGGGCGAATGGGTTACTATGGCGTGATCTCCGATGGCTCATTGGGACAAACAACAACTTTTTTCTAGATACACGAAACCGGAACTTCGGCGTTCCAACACCGGATATAAACATACTACAACCTATAGGATGATATATGGTAAACTGCGTCAACGACAGTGGCCATCCTGTTTCGGTTTCATAAACGTTGTGTGTATGTAGAAAAAAAAAATTGTTGTGTGTTCCAATAACCAACCGTACGTTGTGATCACGCAGTTTAAACATGGCCGGCAAACAACAAAAAGGAGAGTGGGGGAGATCAAATTTCGTGAAGGTAAATTGTGTTCGCTAATATATTTGTCATACACGGTTTGTAAAAATACCACGAATTGTTTTGGCAGTTTGCGACAACGCAATGTTTGTTGGCTGGCATCTTTGAATTCCATTGTGGGCTGGCTTAGGGCCGTGTTCTGAACGCTGACTAAAACTCGTACTTGACTTGAAATGACGTCACACCTATTTAGTGCCATTCACCACCAGAACTTCTTTAAGATACATTTGGAAGAAATCGGGTGGTGAATGGTACTTAATAGGTGTGACGTCATTTCAAGTCAAATGACGTCACACTTATTAAGTGCCGTTCACCACCCGATTTCTTCCAAATGTATCCAAACGAAGTTCTGGTGGTGAATGGCACTAAATAGGTGTGACGTCATTTCAAGTCAAGTACGAGTTTTAGTCAGCGTTCAGAATACTGGCCTTAAGCTTTTCTTGCCAGGGCCATGTTGTCTGTCCTTCTGCGGTCCTTGTTAAGCGGTGAGCGCTATTTATGCTACCAACCCTTCTGTGACGTACGTTTTGTCAGAATACGAGATACAGTAGTTTGAGAAAGAAAGAAAAGACAACTGCCCCGACTGGGACGTGAACCCAGTACCTCCTGCTTACTACCCGGGCACTCTAACTACATGCACTATACTGGTTAGAGCGCAGTAGTTAGCGCACCCGGCTAGTAAGTGGGAAGTCGTGGGTTCGAGTCCCAGTCGGGGCAGTTGCCTTTTTTCTTTCTTTCTCAAATTAGTTTATCTTGTATTCTCACAAGGCCAGTCTTTAATACAGACTATTTGTTTCATTAACCCCTTGCTTAGTGACTAGTGGAGTCGCTCGCTCAATCCGCGTCGTCTCGCTATGCTCGAGGAGATATCTTGCTGCAAATCTTATGCTATGACAGACGGTATTTCCGATTCGACATCAAAAACAAACAAGCAAAATCAGCGCGTCGTTCGTAAGACTTTAGTTCATAAACAAACGATAATCATAAAGCACGCCAACAGCCTGGTCACCCGAGAGATACATGCGCCTCATTCTTGTTCACATTGCCAGCCATAATACCACTGACAACATTACTGAATCACGTGTGACTTTTCACTGCTTTTCTATACCACACGCCATGATTGTTTGCTGTGAAGTGCATATCACGTGACTGGGCTAGTCCAATTAGACGGCCAAACAGCCGTTGTTCTCGTTTGTTATTGCCTAACTCGTGGTGACGTCACGGCAAACAGCCATTGCGCATGGTTTAAGGATGAAGTAGAGGGGGTGGCATGAATAATTTAGTGCAACGTGTGGCGTCGAATTTTGGTGCCTGCATAGCCGTTTGTTAGATTTTGATATGTGAATGGTAAAAATGTAAGTTTAATACAATCTACGAGTGAATTAGTATAAGCTCTAAGAGGTTACGGTCAAATAGAAAGCCATTAACAACAGTACACATAAAATACACAATTAGCGACGTTTCAAAGCAATGCCCGTTTCGTTATCAAGCAATAAGAAATATGGCTAAGAAGCCAAAGTCAACTTAAACACTGAAAAAAATCCGTAAAAACGTAAAACCTCAGAGCATAAGACTAAAAATCATAAATAAAATGAACCAAAAACAGCTTAGAAACTGTCCTGACCTCTCGCCTGCTATAGTTTGTTCCACATTATGTTTGCAGGCAACTGACTGCAGTGTATAACGCCGCATATACACTACGAGTGCAAAAACTAGTGCTAATAGGGTTATTTTTATCGCAGTAACTTACATTTTTACCCCCACATACGCGAAAAACTGCACGGAAAGCCTTTTCATGTTGTCAGAATTTGATCAACCATTTATTGTTCAGGAAAGCTAATCAGTAAGAAACATTGTTGCAAATAAAAAAATAAACAATACAACATATTTTCCGGTCTTGCTTAGCATCAGCAAAACGATATTAGCTCTCAAAATTTGGTGTTTTACCTGGTTGGATGCACGGAAAAAGTAAATCTGTAGGTTTAAAAAGGCTGACAAACATCCGCGTTTATGAAGCAGGGAGGTGTGCGGATTGACCGAGCAAAGCAAGTGATTTCCGCGTTTAGTAGACTTTTCAACGTCATGAAATGATGACATTCTAAACAATGTGATAACGAATTGTGAACGACAACTGAAATTATGTTGCGTCCTAATAATCAGTAAATCGATTTTGTAACGCTCAGAGGATAGACTAAGCCATGCGTGCACGGGTGGACGGGTGCCCTAAGTGCACGGGTAGTTGGGAGCACTGGGGCGTCAGATTCGATAGGCATCTTGGTCCCGGCTGTACATCTCTGGCTTCTTACAGACTCGGGTCCGCTCCTTGTGAAGGGAAGCGTATATGTACGGGTTTTTCTCCGGTTGTTTCCCGCCCGTTGCACGTGGGTTACCTCCGGGTACTCCGGTCTACTCCCTCATGCGGCAAAAAACAACTCCCCTGATGGTGGTACCTTCCACTTAACGTCTGTCGCTTGGACCTTCAAAAATCTCTAAGTAGATTGGCCGACACATTCTATTCTATTCTATTCTATGAAATAAGGAGCGACGCCAAAAGAGTGAGCCAAGCGCCTAGTTACTGAAAATTAATGAAATATTATAAGCACTAAGAAGTAGCCATTAAAAAAAGATAGCCAGTACTGTGCACACAAAATACGTAATTTGCGACGTTTCGACACATCCCTGCTTCGTTATCAAGCGATAAATAATACGGCTAAGAAGCCAAAGTCAAGTTAAATACTTTAAAATCTCTAAAAATGTTAAAACTCAAAGGATAAGAAGACAAATAGATAACAAACAAAATGGACCTAAAGCAGATTAGGGAATCTGGCCAGTTTCTAAGCTGCCTTACGTCTATTTTCTTTATTATCGTAGTTTTAGTTTTGTCCTGTGATATTTTACGTTTTCGTGAATTTTAAAGTGTGTTATTTGACTTTGGCTTCTTAGCCGTATCTTTTGTTGCTTGATAACGAATTGGGGATTGCTTCGAAACTTCGCAAATTGCGTATTTTTATGTGCACTGACCTGGCTCTCTGCTTTTATTGTATTGTGCGCGCGGTGTATCTTGAGTCCTGCAAGTATTTTGTGAGTGGCTACGTCTTCCTGGATGGGGTGGCTTTAACCGACGGCCGCCATTGTTTTTGTAACCATCTTGGATATCAACAAGGCACTCTGTTACTGAAAACGTACAATCGATTAACTGTGTTCGTTCTGCGGAGATCTCAAGATAGGCCGCGGACACTATAAATTATTATTATATAATACAATACAATAATTGATTAAAAAACAAAAACATAAAACAATTCCACCAAACTTTTCTTCACGAGCTTGAGTACTTCGTAATTAGCAATTAACCATTAACCCCAGCCTAATTATTCGTCACTATAATGACGCCATTTTATGAACTTTTGACTGAGGAGGCAAACGAAATTTTTTTTTCAACGAAACTAAAAACTGTGGTTTTTCTTCTAAATTTAGGTTGTCTGTTTCGAAACAAGCATTTCTCTTCAATTAAGTGCGGATGTCAATGAAATGGCAGGAATGTTAATGCGAATTAAGACGGCTTGACCATTTTGTTTACGCTTTGCCAATCACCGGGAAAAGAATAAGATTCTAAATTCGCTCGAGCGCAATCGGGGCTGCCAAAGCTGAGCACGGAAGCCCACCTGCGTAGGCGCAGGGGCAACCGTCTTCTCTTTCTCTACACATTAGTCTAATGAAAAGAAACAGGCAGGAAATCCAGGATGTCCACAAATTATTCACCCCATGAAGAAATTAAATAATAATAAAAAACAATATTGAAAAACTATAAAGTGCCGACTGTTTATTAACTCAAAAAAGCCTCACAATGATGATATCCTCATAATAAACCTCACAATGATGATATC
>JAHWFP010171413.1:38459-53894 GCA_023313725.1 Lithobius niger
CACACACACACACACACACACACACACACACACACACACACACACACGCTGTAGATGACGGTCGCCATGTTGAGTTGACCTTTTTCAAAAAGGGTTGGAAAGTGACTGTTGTCGTACGTTACGGTCCAGTAGATGCATGAGTCAAGTGGTCTGATGCTGCTGCACACAGGATGAGACTTCACTGTCGCCAGATTATTGGTTCTGATATGTTATGACTGATTGGAGGGGAGGTGAAATCCAGGGGGAGGGGAGGGGGATAAAGCAAGCTATTGTTGTGCCGATTTACGACTCTTGAAGTAAACAAAAGAGTCATGTTTAAAGGTGCCGTTTCCCCTTTTCAACTCCTAGTTGCAGCACCGTAGAATCTTCGAGCAATTTGTACAACTCTTCCATTGTTGTAGCCGTGCCTTAATTTCGTGAAGATGCACGGCTACAACATTGAAATCATTGTTGGACTAGAGTGCCGTGCAATCTTACTACCTTGAAGAATGCACTGTGCCACTAAACCCAAAGAAAAAACAAAGATTATTAACACTACCTGAGGCAACTGGCGAATCAGCAGCGTACGAAATACATTCACCTTCCACATTTAAGGGAATTTGAGACAGCAACACATATCTGTATCTGAATCATCAAACAAATCGTCGGCTGTGTTGGCCACCGCCAATGTATAGCCACAATGGAGTCGGCTTTCAGGAATTTGAGACTGAACGCGACTCACAACAATGGACACGTTGTACAAGTGTGTTAGAGAACGTCGTTCGGCAACAATGCGGTAAGAAAGCGTCTGTTGATCTCGTGCTTTCGGCACTCGATCGACCTCGGCTTTCTTACCGAATTGTTACCGAACGCCGAATTCTAACTGATACATAAAGAAAACGGCGGTAGATTAAAAATGGAACAACACTATTCGCAGCAACACCGCGATTTCCATAACATAAAAACAGGTTACGTGACCCCTATCAGGTGACGGAGAATCTGGAAAGTGGGTGCTGTGTTTAGAATATGGGCACCGCTATCGAAAAGGTGAACTGACGCCTTTAAGTCACATAACCGCTAGCTTCTCCTGTAGAGCAAAAGCAACGAACATCATAACGGCTGCGGATGTTGCTGGCTTGGGCTAGCTGCAAGGGGCACCAGATAACCACGGAGGTAAAAAACAATGGTGCTCTTAGTCAAGCGAATGCTGAAAGCGCGTTTCTTAGCCCTATAAAAAACGTTCTTCTGTCCAATCCCTTACGCTGCAAAACACATATTAAGGTTGGAAATCGTGGAAGAAAAAATCCGCCTGCTGAAAATTGCAACAATTGCCAACAAATCAACAAAATCGCGCATTTTAGGCTTAAGGTAAACCGCTCAATAAAAGACGCCATTCTTTCCCCTCTATGTTTACCCGGTGCCCCTTGCAGCTAGCCCATTTACTAACTCCAGCATAGAGTTACATATCATATGTCCCTGCTCTACACGATTCTACGGTGTAAAAACATGTATTTTAAAAATACATGTTTCAGACACAACTATACAAAACATTTTTACGCGTTGTTAGCTGAAAACCCTTAAATCGTTTCACGATTAGCAAAGGCTGAAAAGAAACCTTTCAGAACATTAAAAGAGTGTATAGTGTAACGCGAAATGCGTTTGAAAAAAAAAACCACCAGCGTTCAATTGATAAGACCGCCCGCGCACTGAGCGACTTGGCCGCGCGGCCAGGTCGCTGCAGCCAATGAGAATGCTTACCGTTTATGTAAAACCACTCACTAATCATTTTCATTGGCTGCAGCAACCTGGCTGCGCGGCCAAGTCGCTCAGTGCGCGGGTGGCCTAACACTTTATGAAAGTACTAGTTGTAAAGCACGTCGTGAAAACGGGCTAATCTAGAAGTAAAGCTGCTCCTTAAAAGTAAAAACTGTAACTAAAATAATGCAGGTTCTTGAAGACGGGCAGCTGCTCCAAGGTGGGTCGCTCACTCAATCCGCGAATCCTCTGATTCATGTCATCATCCTTCATTCATATCCATAACCAAAGAGCATGCAGACGAAGTGTTTCGCGTCCTGTGGTCTGGTCTTTTTTTTTATTGGCACTGATTCCTATTGCGCATTTTTTGTGTCTTTTAAAGCTGTGTAATAGGTTTTGCATCTGTAATTTGCCCTCCCCAGCACGATCGCTTCTCCATTAATTTTTTTCATTTTGAAAAAAAAACCTGCGTAAAGCGCGTCTTCCAAAATATTTTTAAGATCAAAAAATTTAAAACAATTTTCTACTTTCCTCACTCTATTGGCGTCGATGCACGCTTCGTATAGGTTAGTTGATTTCTTTCTGATTTGTTTGCCTGATCGAATGGAGCAGCTTTCACAGCTCATTTTCTCGTAATTGAGGGTAAAAAAATCAAGTTACAGCAATGAATATAGGCCTAAGCGAAGCGTAATATAATCAACACCTCTCAATATGGCACTGTCCAAGTGTGTGAATTTGTGTGAATTTTGTGTGAATTTGTATTTTTAAATGTGCTACTTAGTGAAAAAGACCCAAAGAAATAGGGTTGAAAATTTGAATTTGCTGTTGTATGTAGCCTAATTGCTGGTTTATCTGCCAGTCTGGAGACAACCACTTCACACTTCTACTCACCTTGAAAAATAATTTTGGAATTTTAATTATCTTTCATTTGGCGCTACTATCATTTTTGTAGTTGCCTTATTTCAAGAGGAGTAGAGGTACACACACACACGCATCATACGTTGTTATTGTGTGCGCGGCGTATCTTGAGTCCTGCAAGTATTTATGAGCGGCTACGTCTTCCTGGAGGAGGAGGGTTTAATCGACGGCCGCCATTGTTTTTGTAACCATCTTGGATATCAGCAAGGCACTCTGCTACTAAAAAAATACAATCGATTATCTGTGTTCCTTCTGCAGCGAACTCAAGTTATGCCGCGGACACTATATGTTGTTACTACCACCGTGGGTAAGGAAAGCTCTAACCAATGACCCATCTCACGTAAAAATTGTGAAAATCCATTAACCCATTCGATACACCGCCCCTTGTGGGTCATTTACAGCTCTGTAGACAGGTAATTCTGATTTGAATAGAACAGGTTAATAGCAGTTTTATTCTATTAAATTTGGTGCACCGTGAGTCACTTACCGAAATCAGTGTTGATTCACATCCCTTCGTTAGTAATAGTTAATTATTGGTTTAACAAAAGGGTTCATTTTAAAATCAGAGTTTGTTAACACCCATCAAACTTGGTTGACCTTATGTATAGCGGAACTGCAAGGTCTATCGGAATCCATTTGACAATAATAATTAATGTTATAGTGAAAAGTTTACGGAAGGCGTTTGGCGATGACATTTTCCCCGTATTATGGTTAACATAATCGTACGACGTAGGGGACGTGACGTTTTGTTTTGTTTTTTCCTGGTTTTGTACGGCAGTATCGATTACTGATTCGCTGTATCGGAAGGCAATCGTGGAAAATGGATTCGTGATCACCAGCCTATTGGGCGTTTATTGAAAAGCAATTTTCTGCGATTTTGTGTCGTTGCCAATTCGCCTTAGAACGGAAACTGTCTTGTCATCATGATGATGGCAATGATGGGGTGGTGATGATGATGGGCAGGGTAAAGGCCCTTCCTTCCTACTCTACTCCCTACGAGGTGGAATAACCTCACCCTAAAATAAAAGACAATACGATCTTCGCGTATTGTTGTTGTGTAGTGTTTTTTCTTGTATTTTTTTTTGTGGGCGCTGTTTGTATCGACTGTGTTGGTGTTTTTCCGAACTCCGGAAAGGCTTTCTTTAACTGCTGAAACCACAATAGGACATGTTTGAAAGGATTTTACACCACCGAAAAGAAATAAAGTGGTTTAAGGTGGGAAATTCTAGCAAGCAGGATAATTTTTTAACTGAGTTTTTTTGGACGCCTTAAGTAATTAGAATTTTGTCGTCTTAAGTAATTAACATCTCATCCACTTTGCACTTAGTACTTCTATGGTTAGAAAACCTATGACGTTTATGCAATCCCCTATACACATCTATGTGTATACATATATAATACGTTTAGTTGGGATGAGATACACACAGCAAACTCATCATGCCCGGAGCAAATTCGGACAAGTAAGCATACAGGGGTGGGCGGGGGCGGGGTGTACGGGGCGGAGCCTCAGTGGGAGGGGGGGGGGGAATCTGACCACACAATGGGGGAATGTGGGGAAGGTTTGGGAAGGGGGAGGGGGTTTCAGGGGATGTGGGAACCTCTGGGGTATGTTACGCTGCGGTACAGCTAGGTATAATTTTAATCAATCCTCGTTTTTGCATCTTGCAAATCAGAAATTTAATTAAACAAGAAATAAAATTAAACACGAGAGCAATGCACCAAGTTGGCTGGTTAGTAAGGTTAATCTTGGCGGCCTTTTCTTGGTTTAGCGCCATTGCTACTTTCTAAGGCCGATTTGTTTTGCAAAGTTGGTGCAATGAACATGTCGGATTTTGCATCTTATTAGCCATTTTCTTTCTTTAGGCCTTAGAAAGTAGTGATATCCTAATCCAAGAGAAAACAGCAAGGTTAGTAAGATTAGTTTTGGCGGCCTTTTCTTGGTTTAGTGAGATCACTGCATTCTAAGGCTGAATGTTTTTGGAAGCGTGGTATAATAAACATGCAGAATTTTACACCTTAGTACCCATTTTCTTTTCTTCGGACTCACAGATAGTGATATCACTAAACCAAGAAAAGGCAGCAAAGATTAATCCTATCAACGAGCCAACTTGATGCATTACCGTCCGTTCCGTATTGCTCTCTTTTTGAGGCACTTCTTCTTATTGCCGTCTTGTTGGAAAAGTATCGTCTTGTTTTTAGAGCATACCAGTGTTTCCCAATTTCGAGACCACTAGTAAGAGGAGAGACAAACCCAAGGATTCGAACAGAGAATCCTATGGAACAGACCACGCCAGAATAGATCCTATAGCAGCTGATGGAGTCTGATAGTTTCTCCTACTACCCTGGCCGTGACCGGTGACTGGAACTTTGCCAGGTTCCTTGGGTTCTTCTGTATATCACGTGCTAACTGTGTTAGGGGTGCGGGTACACTAGCAAACATTGTGTTCATCATGCTTATCGTATGAAACTCGTCAAACGATGGTGTTTTACGGAAAATTTGAACTCAACCTTGTCATTTCTTCCGACCCCCTTCCCCCCGGCCATAATTAATGACCGGTCCCTTAATGCTTGCATTAAAACCAAGCTTTTCATTTAAACCGGACTCTGTTAGTGCAGAAAATACAGAATACAATTTTTTTCAGGGTAACGTAAAAATCACTTTGAGGAAAATTAAATCTGAAAAAAAAAATCTTAGACGTCAATAGTTTGGGCGAGACTTAAGTAATTTCTTTAAAAGGAACTATTGTGGGTTGGAAAAGGCGTAGTCAAACAAAAGGCTAAACAACAGTCTGAGATATGAATCATTTAAAAGCACAAAGATCTTCTACGGGAAAATAATTTTAGCAAAATGCCTCAAAATTTGTATATTTCAAACACTTCTAACACGACTGACGTCGTACTGCCGTAATATTTCATCATTTGGGTAAATATAAACAAAAATAAACAAGCGGCTACAGCGACTGCCTAGTCGCACCGGTCTTCTGTACGGTTCCTCCATTTCCAATGTTGAGGCGCACACCTCTATCATGCACTACAACTGCTGTTATTATTTAATTTAGCGCTGCTGTTGCGAAGTTGAAAAAAGCGACGGACGGACGGACGGACAAAGTCGTTGCAATAGTCTTCTCGCCGGTTACGGCGTACAGAAGACTAAAACCCACCTGTTAAACATACAAACAACTAAAAAGTATTTCGGTACAGAATAGAATTCGTTAATTGGTTTTGTTGCACCAGACGTTTTCACTTTATTTATTTGGAATATTGTTTATTTTGTGTAGTAAAGTCTCGCTTTAATGATAAGTGACGTTTTCTTATCGTTTTAAAAATTGCGCAAGTAGTACTGTGTGTGTTTTTGTTGCTAGCACAAACTATTGTATTTGTACTTGATACTATCAGATTATTTAAATAAAATACAATAATTACAGAGACAGAAAATGAGGTCTAGAGAGTGGGGAGGGAGTAAAGACCCAGGAAATCGATCCCTGAAATTTGTAATCATGACAGAAAACAAAACATTACCTAGAATGGCCCAGCAAGCTTTGCATTGCTGCTTTAATGCCTTGGTAGTTGCTGGGACTACCTTGATGGACAAATTTGGCTGGGACTTTTTCAGGTTCCCCTTCCCAGTTAATAATAAGACCAGCTTACGTCACTCAGGGTGAAATTTAGGCCGAAAAGTTAGGCCAAAAATTTAGGTCGAAAATTAGACCGTTTAAAGTTAACAAAAAACTTTTGGTTGCAAATTTTAAATGATGATTTCAATGGCGTCATTGAGCAAATTTGGCGCGAATTTTGGCGCAGATTTGGCGCGAAAATGCGCGCACGTTTGCATGACGTGATGGCATCTGTCAATATAGCGGCATTTTTATTCCTCGCGCGTGCATCACGATGCAGAGGAAACAGGAAACAACAAATGCATATCACTCGCGTCTCCTTTGTCTGAATCGAATCCCCATAACAGCAACCAATTGGCTAACTAAACGCTAGAACGCCCGCGTTCTTCCTTAACGAGCTCGTGAGGACGCGCCAAAGCTCAATGTTTCAATGGCTTAGCGTTCTGTGCATTGTTATCGCGTCTAGTGACGCGTATAAGCGTCTCTTTCCCCCCATAGGGACGCGCATGAGACGCTATTGCCACCTGCTATACCCCTCTTACGCCCCTCCCCCACCCACGTTTATAGGTTAACTTCCTTGCTCTACTCTTCTTAATGAGAAAAAAAAAAAGGACGCATCCTATTGTTATATTTTCGCGGGAAGGGGGCTCCACCACGCATACACATCCTGTTATCCAAGTTGTAATTTAACAACAGCATTAAAAATATTACGATTGCTACGATAAATTTGCTGTCGTCGAAAATAGGAGTTAAAAAAAAGTATATTAGTAACAGGGAAAACTTCGCATCACTTGAAACTGCAGAAAGCATCGTCAGATCCTTATGCGTTTATGGCAAGCCGTTTCTACTTTTATTCCAGAATTAGCGGTATCACTAATTTATTTCGTGATATCTCTAATTTTTTGATGATGTCCGAAGTTCGTTTATTGATGTCAATAACGCATTTGCAGATCTCTAATTCGTTCTGCTTAGTGTCATCAGGAAATGAATTATTGATATCAGCAATTCGATTACTGACGACGATAAATGAATTACAGATATCAATACAGGGACGTGCACAGGCCTCCGAGAGGGCAGGGGCAAACTTACTTTTTTCTGGCTCCCCCCCCCTTTTTTTGGTGTTTTAACCTCTTTTTGTCCCCTTTTTGTGGGATTTTAACCATTTCTGCGCCTCTTTGCACCACTTTCGTAGCAGTTATTCTCTTTTTTTGCATTTTTTAGGCTCTTTTACACCATCGCTCCTATAAAAAGGGCACTTTTTTCAGAAAAAAAGGGGCACTTTGCCTTGAGGGCAGGGGCTCGAGCCCCCCCCCCCCGGTATGCACGTCCCTGTATCAATAAATGAATCACAGATGTCAGTTAATGAATTACTGATATCGGTAAGTAAATTACAGATATCACTAAATGAATTACAGATATTACAGATACAAGCATTAAGTTGCTTCGGCTTAAGGCTCAAAAAAATAAATTAAAAAAAATAAAACAAATTAAAAAAAAAGAAATAAATGAAGTAACGATATCGAGAAATATGCACGATTTACTGAAATCATTAGTGTATTTATTGATATCATGAATTGACGTACTGTTGTCAGTAATTCATTTACTCATACTAAATTAGTGATGTCATTAACTGAATTTAATACCAATAATTTAATTTTTGAGATCAGTAAGGGAATTTAGCATTACTATCACACATAAAAAATCTCATTACTCTGGGGTGACGGCTTGAGGTGCCACAAGGGGCTTCATGTTTAACATTTTTTAACATAGGTAAAAAAAATAGCTAAAGATTTTTTTTTAAATACTATTTGACTGTTTTACAATTTAATTTTAACAGTATCTTCTGACAGAGAAGATGGAGGTAACCATAATTGCATGAAATTTTTTCATGCTCGATAATGTGCATTGTGCAGTTATGGGCTAAAATACGCTAAAACGTAATTTTGGCTATTTTCGATATCAAACTATACCCACATTTTTTTCACAAAAATAAAATTCCTTGTAATTGGAGTAATTAAAGATGGTTCTTGATGGCATGAAACCAGACAGTATTAAAATTAAATTTTAAAGCAGTCTAATAATAATTTCTTCTTTTTCATCTGTTTCGCCTGAGGTGATGTCATCTCGACAACACCTCAGAGTGAAGAAATTTTTTGTGTGTGATAGTGATGCTAAAATTCAGCTCTTCCACACTTTTCCACACAAAATTTGCAACTGTTCCACACCATTTTTTCCACAAGAATTCCGTAAAAAGGGTTTTTCCACTGCAACCCATTCTCGATAAGTCGAGGAAACTACTCCATGCTTTTATAGGGTGACGTGCTACCTGGAAAACCGTGAAAATTCAGGGAATTTATCAAGTCTGTAAAAGTCAGAAAAAAATCAGGGAATTTATCAAGTCTGTAAAAGTCAAAGAAAATTCCGGGAATTTATCAAGTCTGTAAAAGTCGGAAAAATCAGTGAATTTATCAAGTCTGTAAAAGTCAGGGAAAAATCAGGGAATTTATCAAGTCTGTAAAAGTCACGGAAAAATCTGAGAATTTGATAAACATATAGTAAGATTTAGGAATTTCAACATTTCGAAAAGTCTTTTTCCTCTATAAAGATTAGCTAATCCGTATTTCACCTTTTTTACTTCTAAAACCTTCACTTTATTTCAGTTAAAATTGTCGTGTTATTTTTGTTTCATTTCTGACAAAACAAAACTCTTTAGGCCTAAGTCATATGGGTCGTTACGTGTGAAGAACATTCCTAGTTTTGGTTAGATTGCAGGATTCCTATTGTTTACAAGTCCCAGTTACGGCAGGGCAATTTTTGATTTAGCAAAGCGATGCGATGTAGTAATTGTGATTTTAGTAAAATTTGAAAAAAAAAATTGCTTCGTATTGTACTGCATCTTCTTTCGACCGAAAAAAAACATCATGGAAAAACGTCAATATTGGTCTGGAACGCCTGGAAAAATCAGAAAATTTCATCATGAGGTGTTAAACGCCACCAGGTTTTAATCTTCACCGCGGGAGACTACCACTTTTCAACTTGACAACCGGAAGCCGCCAGCTTCATCGAACACACAGTGCGCTCATAAAACAAAACAAAACAAAACAAAAAATGTAAATTAACATTAGAAAAAAAGCCGAATGCAAACTTCAGATAACATTTAGCATAAATTTCTGCCTTAAAACGTTTCGGACGTTTAGATGGGAAGCCTGCCAACTTCCTATAATTCCAATCCTTAATTATGTACTTCTTAGGCATAGGCTGTTGTGTTTGAGTAGGATTTGTATTATTTTCTTGCAGATGCAAACAGTGTTTAGAATGCCCAAAATGTTTTTGTGTGTCCTTCAAGTTCGTTTTTTTGGCAACACCGTTTAAGTAACGTAATGTATAGTAGATTATAATGTGTCCAATTCGATCTACTGATTTATGTGACCAAAATGTGCTCTAATTCTACATCTACATCTCTCTTATTACACCTTTTGAAGCGTGTCAATTATATTTTACTTTTTCTTTCCGACCGTGGAGTCCAAAAAATAAATAAAAGAAAATTATTTGATTGGCAGGCTGGGTCAAGTGACGTGACACGAATTCTTCGAAGGAAAATTTGTGAAATTATTTTCTCACGTGGATTTTTTTATTTGTTTTTTTTGGTTAAAGGGACACTCAACCTGCCGTATAACATTCCGCCTGCCTTATAACAGCCCCGCGCAGATCGCCATCCGGGCATTTCGCTGCGTTCCTCGCAGCGAGAAACGTACCTGCTGTCTCGGTTGGCTTTGGTAATAGTACACGAAACAGCATCAAGTTAAAGATTGTGTCGTCACAAACCGGAATGATTCTCGTATTTTAACGTCACACTTTATAATTTTATAGGCTAGTGTCTTATAATTTTGCTTCGGCGATCTATTCGAATAATTAATTTTAATTTTTGCCGCATTAGTCTTTTAGATTTTTGATCTCATGGTAATTAATAGGTAAAATTAGTACATGCGCACACAGAGATGAAACGTCATGATTATTGTAAGCGCGCAAAGGATCATATATTGCGAGATGCAGTATATAAAGTTAACAATTATTCAACAGAAAATCTCCTAAACGCCACATTTGAAAACGGATTTTTACCAAAGGGATTGACTAACGGTAAGGAAATAGACCTTTGGGACCGTACTTAATGTTGTGAATCGAGAAAAATGGCGCTGGGAGAATATCCTTTTAAACCAAAGCCAAAACAACAAAGGAACACGAATAAGCTTTCCTGTAACATTGCGGATATACCACAGTGTTACTGAAATGATTAAGTCCACGTGAAACCTGACTGCTCTCCTCAAAACGTGGGACAAGGTGGTCTGGTGGTTAGCATGGCCTTCTCATGTGTCGGAGGTCCTGAGCTCGAGTCCGGCCTCATCCATCCCTTGCATTTTCGGGACGAGAAGGACCCTGTGATGTCTCGTGTTTCATGTTGTCGTGTAGCATGTAAAAGAACCTATAGGAATTTCCGGTGGGATTCACTTATCAAAATTATTCCCCTTCTCCTTCTGGGGCCATGGTTGCGGCTGGGAGCGCGTCAAAAGCGAAGCTCTCCTCAAAATGAAACTAAAATCTAAAAAAAAAAAACACAAAAAAAGGTACCATAAATCTGGATTGGCTTTTCCGTCTCGTAATTGCTAAAAAAAAAACAATTATTTTTATCCATTTTGGATCGAAAAGTGTGATATCTACCCCAAAACAAAACTTGTTAAGGATACCCACCAAGCTTTTCGTCTGTTTGAAGTCGCGATATCAAAAGCAAAAGCTCTTTCGCCAAATTAATCCCACCGCCTAAGACTTCACACATTAAATGAAGTAATTCCAAAAATGCGCAGGAAGCCATTTTCTTATATTTCATTTAACCTTTGAACTATTGCTCGGTGGGATTAACTTGGCGAAAGAGCTTGGCGTTTGATATAACGACTTCAAATGGCCGAAAAGCAAGGCGTGAATTGTTAACAAATTTTGTTTTGAGGTAGACACAATTTAACGTAGACTGTTATGTAAGGGAAAAAATTAGATACTGGAGCAATCTGAAATCGATTTGCTTCTGCACGGGTAACCATTTTTCAAGATGGCTGCCGTAGTGGATTCGTAACGAACATATTTTTTTACCATGTTATCTGTTTAGCCCAGGGTGCTGTATGCACATCTGCGTACGTGTAGAGAATCGATTTGCGTACACACGTTGTTCAGGTAGGAAAAAAATTGCGGCATTGCGGCCCCCTCCTGTTTGCGAAAGGGGTTGTGGCGCTTCTTGCGGTTTTCTTATAGGTTCTATCTCGGCTTCTACCGGTACAATACGCCCCCATTGGCACAATTTTTAAAAACTTATTTAAAGGTAATTAAAATAATAATTTATGTCACGTTCCAAACAGCGGTTTTCCTGGTTTAAACGGCGAAGAACTTGACGTTCGTTCTAGTTTTTTTCCTATTTCAGCTAAAAATGTCAGATTTATTATCAAAATCATTAGAAAATTGGTTGTTCCGCTTTTATAAGAAAAAGTTTAAACTTCTTCGCCGAACGGAAAACCACTGCCTGGCCTACCCTTAAACAAAGTGGACCAATTGGACCGATAGAAGCGGAGTATCATGTCGAAGATTATGGTAATCTAAGACAAAATCCACAAAGGGTGAAAGAACGCACCAAGTTTCAGCCAATCAAAGTAGTGATATCAGAGTCAAAATGGCTGCCACCAAGTCTTCCCCTTTGATACGCAATCAGAGGCAAACAAGTTCTCCATACGCAGATCTGCATAAAGAAGTAGCCTATAGCCGGCTACAGGACTAGCCTATAAGACACTTAAATTGTTAATTAGCTTGTAATTGGCCTGTAGTTAGACGAATAAAATGAAGGAATGCTTATGAGTACAAACTTTTCTGTATTAGCATGTTCCCTAATTCTTGTAAACAACGCATACTTAGTCTCTATGCTCATTCAGCCCCCTTTGACGACACAAGTGCTCAGGGAAATACCAAGTTTTCGTGTACAGTGGCTTGGTGCGGATGTGAAGCCACTAATTGGCGAAAGGAAGGGAATTTAGTCCACACGTCACACGGCCACTTCATTTCTGTAGAAACATTTTGTAGGGATTGATCTAGCGCCCTCTGAATTATTGCCCATAACTCCGTCATTCGTGGACTACCTCCGTATTGTGGCCCCTTGCTTCTGTACCACAATTGCCTTTTCCATCTGGATCTTTCTCTCAATAGGCCTTTTCCTCCAATTGAATGCATGCCAACAATGTATCAACAATTAACGTATCAATGTAACAATTTGTAGTGACAACGTAAACTCGTTCGTTGCGTAGCCAACCAACTGTGTTAACTTAACTGTTAGACAACAATATTTATTTAATCCAAAAGCCATTCCGTTCCCACAAAGACCTGAAGATACGCTTAAAAATGTGAAGTCACAATCGGAGTATAAGGTTCTGCTTAACTTATATCATTCGATCCATTGTGCGGCGAATATCATGGTAGCCATAATTGAATTCTTGACCCTGAAAATACAAAACTAGCCAAAAAATTTGGGGTCCTAGGTCGTAGAACGTAATCAGCAATAACAATAGGAGAGAGAGACTGATAAAAACGCACGTTTAAAACACACATGCTTAAAAAGCACAACCCTAAAATTAGAGTTTATCAGGACGGTTCTTCCAGCTGAGCGTTGTTGAAACTCACCAGACTCTGACAAGACGTTCCACCTACTGAGAAAATGAAAAGTTAAACATAACTCGACGCTACCAGTTCGGAAAACTGGCTTCTTGAGCTTTTACTTCAATGGGAAAATTAGTTGATTAATTTAAAAGACTTGATAATGTTAAAATAAAATCGCTGATTCTACGTTACTGCATAGCAGGTATAGCTGCAAATATTTAAGCCGATCTTCAAAAGGGAGTTGCTTTAAAAATACAGGGGTGACGTTCAAACGCTCAAGATGAAAATCCCTGATTTTTCCTGGTTTTACAGACCAATACTGACAGTTTTCCTTGAGCATTTTATTTTATCGGTCGAAGGAAGTCAAGTTTTCTTTTCATATTCACTCGAATTGAAACAACTATACATCGCATTGCTTTACTAAACCAGATATTGCACTGCCCTAATTATAGTGTAGGCGGTTTATCTTGATTCCTGCAGGTATTTTATGAGCGGCTACGTTTTCCTGGAGGGGACGGCATTAATCGACGGCCGCCATTGTTTTTGTAACCATCTCGGATATCAACAAGGCACTCTGCTACCAAAAACATACAATTGATTATCTGTGTCGTTCTGGGGCGAACTCAAGAGAGGCCGTGGACACTTATAGTATTGGTAAAGAACAGGAAAGCCATAATCTGTACAAAATTAGAAATGCACTTCACACGTAACGTCCCATAGTACTTAGGCCTAAGGAGTTTTCGCTTTATAAGAAAATAAACAAAAATAACTTGAAGTTTTTAACGGACATAAAGTGAACGACTTTTAGTAGTAAAAAATGAAATCCTAATTAGCTATTCTTTATAAATGAAAAGATTCCGGAAAATGATGAAATTCCCTGTTCAGTATATCTTTATCCGATTCCCTGGTGTTTCTCTGAATTTTCCTGACATGATAAATTCCCTGAATTTTCCAGGTTTTCCAGGTAGAACGCCATCCTGTAAATGTTTGACCTGACGAGTCACCATTCTTGGAATTTTCTCGATTTTTTGATTGTTAGTTTCGTTGTGCAGAGATTACGCCTGTATACTATATCCGATTTTTCGAAGGATAAAGGTTAAATGCAATTGCAATCTGATATTTCATTTAGTGAAAGTATAACATAAAGCGAAACGAATTTTGCGGGCTTTATTACACAGGTGCTTAGTTTACAACTGGTAACATTAAGAACAAAAAGCATTCTAATTCCGGCGTTTGCGCCGACGTTTAACCAATTCATATTCAGGGGCTTCTTTTTCCCACGCCAACTTTTAATTTATAGTCGGGGCATACTGGGCCAAATGAATAAAGTTAAGCAGAACCTTATACTTCACATTTTTTCCCGCAAGTCCTCAAGTAAGTCTGTGAATGGAGATGAGTTTATAAGCTCATGCTTAAATTCCTGAACTATGGGCATCTGCTTATTCTCGTGTGAATAAAAAGAAGCAAATACTCTTGGAGAGCCTATCCAATTTCCTGTAAGTTCTTGTAAGATCCTGTGAGTTCTTACAGGAAAACAATATCCTGCAAGATGATTCAGTAAGATCCTGCAGAATCTTGCACATCTTCTGGGATGTTGTCAGCCTTTCTAGATTTTACTCTGCGTGTAAGGATCTTGCAAAATGTTGGGTGGGATCTCTACATTGTTTCACTGTCGGATTTAACAGTCTGTAAACAGTAGTCTGGCCTCGTTAACCTTCAGTTAGTAACCTTGCATAACCTTCCTAAAGAGCAAACGCTACGGAAAATACAGGTTTGTACAATATAGGACTTTCGCAGTAAGAGTATACTTCGACATGGCACACAATGTGTTGCTGGGAACTTCCCCCAAGAAATGTGAACAAAGAATGTGTACAAAGTTCGATCAAACCAGATATTAGGGATTAAAAAAAAGCACCCTACAGGAGACACCGCCTAACGCAATTTGGTTAAGCGAGCATTTTCTGGGGAAGAGTAAAGAGGAGTATAGCATTTACATCAAACCAACGGATGCAGATATTTCTGCGCTATATCCTATAGATTTCCGTCAGGTATTGCAGGCGAACTGAAAATTCATCAGACAGGCTACTGTTTGCAAGACTGTTAAGACTAGTATGTTTCAATGAAATAACGACTAAGTCCAATGTTAGGATTAAATTCTCTTTTTGTGGCACTCTGGCCAGAACAAACCAACACTTCACACAAAATGGCGAATGTTTTTTTTTTTGGCTAAAATGCTAATCAAAAACAAGCAAGCTACAAGGCTTGACCGGCCGCATCAAGCTGCTGTTACGTGAAAATAAGGTGTTTACTTGAGGAAATTCTTCGCCGAGCATGAACATGAGCATGAAGTTTAAGGGTTATTGGCAATATCGGGAGCCTTACGAAACCAAACGGAATTCTTACACTGCTTTTTTCCGCACCTCAGTATATTATGAAGAGCAGCGTCAGGTTGGGACAGAAAAAGCCGTTTCTTGGTATTTATAGT
>JAHWFP010171415.1:0-25454 GCA_023313725.1 Lithobius niger
GTTTAATTTTTCGATGATCCGTAACACCGATTAGGCCAAAATAAGGCACGTCCCAAAAATAAGGTCCTCAGAATAAGCCCACCCCCCCGCCACATCTTTTTTTTTGCTGTTCAGCGGACGCCCTTTTGGGTGCGTCCGACACTTTACATGGAAACTAACCATCTCCACAAGCAAACAAAAATGTACCGTCGAAACTACAGATTGTAAAGAAAGTTTTAAAGGAGCAACTTTAAATTTTCACAATGGGTGTCACTTTGTACACGAATTTTAATGCTTGAAATGTTACCGATATTGCCGTTTTCAGTAATTATTATGGTGAAAAATAACTTGCTGTTTAGAAAGTACATTAAATTTACACAATGGGACGTGTAACACGGGTTTCGTTAAAAAAAAATAATCGAGTGCTGAGAATTAGTTATCAGCACCGGTGCAGAAAACAGCCCTAGTTCATTCTTGTGTCCTGCATCTTTGTATTGTAATCGAGTTCTGAGAACTAATTCTCAGCACTCGATTATATTTTTTGAACGAAACCCGTGTTACACGTCCTATTGTGTAAATTTAATATACTTTCTAAACGGCAAGTTATTTTTCACCATAATAATTACTGAAACGGCAATATCGGTAACATTTCAAGCATTAAAATTTGTTTACAATATGACACTCGTTGTAAAAATATAAAGTTGCTCCTTTAAAACTTTCTTTAAAATCTGTAGTTCTCAGCGCCTTTTCATTGTTGTGTTCCTGCGTCCTTGTATTGTTACAATAGGGCTGAGATGCGAATATCGGTAGATAAACAACAAAGAACGAATCGTGCTGACGTTCTTTGCTTAGAAATTTTGGCAATGCGACTGTGCGTGCAACAATGTTTACACAAAAACTGCACTATTGTTACTTGTTTTTGAAATGCCCCATCACCGTTCATGCTGCGGACCATCCAGACAACTCTCTTAAAAATGTTTTTAAGTAATAGTTATCACCCTAGTTTTGCAACAATGACCCGGCAATAAGTTGTTTTAGAACGATCGAGGCTGCAACAAGACGTCCGAGGGCGCAGCCCGAGGACTTATTGTTGCGCTGAGATCATTTTAAAACAACTTATTGCCGGGTCATTGTTGCAAAACTAGGGTGATAACTGTCTTGTACCCTTACGTGCGTCGGTGTTCCTGAATTTATGCTATTGAAACACTTCCCAGAAAACATGTTGTATAGCCTAATGGATTTGGGGATATATCTCACTTATTTAGTGACGAAGATGACGAATTATTGTCGCTACTACCCCTTGCATTGGGTGAAATGGAATGGGTCGATCTTCGGAAGTTAGTCGATTTTAAGTAATCTGCGTGAATTTGAAACGTTTTCCAGGACATCAGATACAATTTTCACACGTATTCGTTAAAAGATTTTTCCCCAAAATTTTTTTTAACTGCCTCCTGAAAGGCAGGGGATACCCCGGAAGCCAGCATTTTTTTAAGAAACCGGGGTGAATTTGAAACGCATTCTTGTATCTCAGCGAGTTGCAAGATGAAATTTTCACATAAACTCATTGTAAATGAAAAGGAAAAAAAATATTTCTGGAGAAAAGCTGCTTAGGTGGGAGGGAGGAGGCAGGGGCCCAGGAAGCTAATATTTTTTTCAAGAAACTGGCCTGGATTTGAAACGTGTTCCTTTAACTTAATGATCCAATACGAATCCATATACATTTTTTTTTTAATGGTTAACAAGGGTTGCCTGCAGTTGGTGGGTGGGGGGTGGGGGGGGGGGGGTAGCAGAGGCCCCGGAGGCTAGCGTTTTTTTTAAAAAATCACAGTGTTTCTGAACCGTTTTCCTGCAACTTAGAAATGCAAATCATTTTTAGTTTTCATTAAATGAATTGGCTCAGCGTAATTAACATGCGTGGTACTTTAACAATGTTTTAACAATGATTGTATGGTCCATTGTTTAAAAGTAGGACGATAAGTAGAAAATGCATTGATTTCAGTTGGCACTTATCACCACACTTTTAAACAATGGTCCGTACGAACGCTGGCCTGATAAGTCGATTAGAGCAATAGTTTGCAACAATGAAAACAAAAAAAGTAGGGGTAAAAGGCAGAAGCGGCAATTCGTCGTTCAGTTTCCGCGGTATGAACAATGGCGGTGTACTTCGGAATCGAGGAACAGTCCAGATAATCAAGCAGGGAACCCTTGTTAGCTAGCTGGGTTAGTCATCGTTCAGTAGCCTATTGCTTGTGAAATGACGGATGCTTTAGGAATCTTGGAACAGTGATGCTGTACGACAACAAACGTGTAATCACGGGCCGGAAAGCCAAATAGGCTCGATTATTGAAAAATAAACGCGCATTCAATATTGGCTTAGGTTTAATTCAATTTGAAAAGCTACACATTTAACAAATAAAATTAAAATAATGAAAATAATGAAGGTTGGTTAGGAGGCAACCATCATCGGGTAGGGTGAGAGCTATCCACCAACAATATATGTCAGACTGACGTGGAAAACACGGGAAAACGGGAAATAGGCCATTCCTTGCATATCATTTTAGTACTGTACTTCACTTCATCCATAAAACAAGCAGACACGCACGCATCATATTCATTTTTAATTGAAACAGGCAGCATTAAAAAATAAATCCTAATGCCGATTTCCCCCTTCAGGGAACAATGATGATGTTACAATAACAATGACAGTGAATGCGCTTTTCAATTGTTAAGGGAGTGGGTGAAACATGGGTAATTACCCGCTTACCCGCTCGGCGTCTGCTTGGTGTGGATATTATTGATCTCAGTACTCAAAAAAAAGGAAATAATCTATGCTTCTTTGCCCCAAAAGTAGGGTTAAGTGACAGGATATGCTGTCTTTTACCTAAACTTTTACCTAAAATTGTCGGGGCATACCTTATCACCACGTCATCCACTTTAATTATCTCTCACGACAAATAACTCATTTTTGCATTTAAATGTACATAGAGTTTTTAAAAATAGTTCTGTTTTATTCTCTTACAGTATGAAGGCTGCAGTTCAACACTATTCCCAATTGTTCAAAGATCGCTCCCGTCCTCCCTTAGAAACGGCTGTGTTTTGGACTGAATACGTGCTGCGCCACAAGGGGGCATCCCACTTCCGTAGCCCAGCTTTGGATTTGAATTTTTTTCAGTACTTTTTGCTTGACATTGCGGCTGTTGTAGCTTTAGCAATTTTTGGCATTTTATTAATATTTAAATTTTGTTTCTGTGGCAGTAGAAAAGAAGCACAGATGTACGCCAAAGAAAAACTGGAAAAGTTCAGGAAATAAACAAATGTTTTGTATACTGTTTCAGTCAATTTACTTATACAAGTTTAGTTTTCGCATAACCAGCAAGATTTCCACCACTACAAAACGAGTGCAAACCATGCAATGAACATGGCTTTACCGACCAGACATGTTAATAATGTCGTGTCGTCCCACTGCTCTCAACGAGAGATACTTTATTAAGCTTTATCAAAGAATACTTTACCAGAGTTCTTTCGTCAGTAATTTTTAACCGTACCGTCCCCCCCCCTTCCAAAAAAAAAACACAACTAAAAACATAAAATACATAAGGTTTGATTTTTATTTTGAATAGTACGTAGTTGAAAACAAAATCTTGTCAGCCACGGGTTTTGAAACTCCTCAAAATGTTTAAATTTCGTAGTCTCTTTTCTTTTACGAATGCTGTTTTTTCTAACAGCTTAAACGCTAATTTCTGCAAAATGAAATTGTGCGTTGACATTCTTAGTTTAAATTCTATCAATAAATTAATACAAGTGTAAATGCTATCAATACCCGATATTTCGCAAATAAAAATTTTATTTCAAATTCCAAACACCAAACCACGAGAAAACTTAGAAACACTTTGTATTCATTTAACCAAACCACCTGTTCATAATCACTTAATACCTACAGCCAATCACCTACAAGACTACATTAAGTTCTGCAATGACGCTGGCATCAACACATTTCCACCAATCAAAATCCAGGGATCGACTATTTAAAGCATAAGCCGACCTCCTTGTCTAATCATTTGACCAGTGGACTTGGGTGATTTAGGAGATGACTGTTGGCACATTATTTCGAACTTTTTATTTTACTTAAATTTAATGTTTAATTTTAGTATGAGACCTTACATCCTTAAGACGTGCAAGGTTTATAACCATGACCAACCGGCTCTGTTGTTGTTTTGTTAATTTCTTAAAGTTGTTTGACATGTTTTAAACCTTTCACTTGAAAATGGTTCCGAGCTTGGAACCGAAATGTCGTGACTTCGTCTTTTACCTGTACTTGATGGCTACTCTGTTTATATTTATTTACTAAAGTGCTTTTTAGCTTTCTGATTTCTGCTATCCTTCTGAGCTTTCCCTGCACCACGATGAGGTCCTCAACCCATCCTGTGTATGGGATTTTAAAATACGAGCTTGGATATGATTTTTGTTCTCGGGTGAGGAAACTTGCTCACCCTATCCTGTGTATGGGGTTTTTAATTCTATCAAAACACATCTAAATTCTACGTAAATGTGGTGACCCCCATGGGACCTGACCACATGGTGCCCCATCCCACAGGACCCCACCCCAAAGGATTTCACTACTTGGGATCTCGTCCCTCCCATGAACTTGACTCAATCCCATGTGACTTCGCCTCATCAAGATGTGTAAATTCTACCAAAACAGATGTAAATTCTACATAGGCCTGCATCTTGTGCCCCCATTGTGACATACACCGCCCCCTTACCTAACACTCACCTTACCCCACAACCTTACACCCATGACCCCCACGTGATTCCCCCCTCCCCCAGTCGGGTTGGATAAAGTCTACCAAATTATAAAGTGTAAATGATGAGGGTAATTGTTTTTAATGTTGGTGCCTATATTTTGTACCCCCCTTCCACATTGGCCACATTTTTGAAGCCCCAGTCTGGTTGTGTAAATTCTTCCAAATTACGCGTAAATCCTATGGAAACCAACACTGCCACTTACGTGGAAACAACCACAGCAGTTGCGTGGAAAAGGTACAGGGAAAGACAAAGTTCTCACTGGTATCCCTCTCCTGCGTATGAGCAAAGCTAATGTCGTGGGAACACGACTGTTCTGTTCACACTTGCTTGTTCAAACTTGCTTTGCTCTTTGAGAAAACACCTAAATGTCAGTGAAATGTGACTAAGAGAAGTCTCTCTTGCAAATTACTGAAATATAGAAATTTCTTCATTTGGTTTAGTGACATCATGTATTGAACTTACCTTTTGGAACACTTGTGTAGCGAGTATGTTACCTCTGTTAAAACTGTCAAGAAACTCTTTGATGAACTGTGTAATGGTAGAAATAGAAATAGACGATGCATGGGGCATCCACCTAAAAGTTAACGGATAATGAGGAAGAGCATTAAAGAGTGACTTGAGAGAATTAAGCAAAGAAGCACAGGCAACAAAGGTAGGGAGAGCATTCCAGGAACGAACAACCCTTTCAGTAAAAAAACTTAAAGCAGAGTTTGGTTCAGGAAACAGCATCAGAAATGCAGAAAGGATGACCACGAGTAGTATTAAAATTATGAGCGAAAAAAGAACAGGATCCACATCGAGGAGATTGTGAGAAAGTTGATAAGTAAGTATCATGTCATCAGGATGAAAGCTATCATCGTAAGACAAAGTTTACGGTGACAGTCAGGATAGGATAAGGAGCTAATGGCGTGATATCATTTGGTAAGGTGACTTTGACAATTCTCCAGACGAATTAGTGAGTAAAGATTTAAGGGCGGCAAATTTGGGAGCAATAATCAAAAAGTGGAAGGAGAAAAGTTTTGTATAAAACAGTAAAAATAAGCGAAGTGAGGTCAGAGAAAGCTTAGAGAACAAAGTCAGCTTTGCGAAAGACCGTAGGTATAAGATTTTCAGTGTGATGATTGAAATTGAGGGCATTGGCAATATGGATACCAAGGTTTTTCTGACTAGTAACAGGAGCAATAACCTCGCTAGAAAGATGGTAAGAGAAGAGAGGTTGTTATGGCCAAAATAAATATGGTAAACTTTGTCTGACCTGCTGGGCTATTCAAGGTTTTGTTCAGGCCGCTACTCTTTTTATGTTCTTACCCAATCTGAGATGAGTATTTAAACTTTCATAAATATTTAAAATATACTATTAAACTAGCATTCACTCTTTTGCCAGAAGTATGTGGGAACTAGTAGGTGATATTGCAAAATATATTAATTAAGGGTGACTCCTTCCTTTGGATGTCTCGAATGGCTCAATTCTACAACATTAGGTCACTGAACGTAAATGTTGGAAGTGATTTAATTTTTCCGTTTTTTTTTTGTAATTGTTTTTTCTGTACCCAGTCAAACGTATGTACATTTTTAAATAAGACTATTTTTTTTTGGATGCGGTGATGAAAGGTTGAAGAGCGCATGCAGAGGGCGACAACATACAAAAGGGGTAAGGTCTTGTAACGAGTTGAATAAACACAAATTGTTAATAAACATAACACGACCACCGCAAAAAAAAGCTGTAAACTCTAGGTTCAATGCTGAAAACCAAGCTAAAATGGGAAATTTTTGCTATATTTTGGCTGTTCGTTTTTGATCCTGAAAGAATATAGGTGAATTTCGACATAGTCTGACGCAAAGCGATCAATGATAAAGCTAAAGATAAACCTTAAAAAAGGTAGGTAACCTCTCTCTAATCTGAAAATAAAGAAACAAAACTAAGATATATCACTGAAATAATATTGATTTTGTGCAATCGTATTGATAAGCCCTCGTTGTGAGCCCGTGTTGTCTGCCTGAAGCTTGTGTTAAATCTAGCAGTACGGTTTAAAAAAAAATCAGACTGGGTTCGTTATATTTGTAACTGATACGGTTATAAATTTCAATTTGGTGATTCGATCATTCGTCTTCTGACAGTAAGTAGTCTTTGATGATAGATATAAATAATTTGACGGTGCAAGGAGTGTTATTTTAATCAGCAGCTGTTTCGCATACTATTTTGTCCCTTAATACACTGTTTAAAAAAACTTTGAATGTATTAGGCTACTTAAATCTTCATAAAGAAGCAAAACATCCAGCTGTGGTTGTTTGGGATCGTCATTTCACGGCGGGAAAAAACTACACAAATAAAAAACTTCCTTGATTCAAAGAACATCTTTTGATCGTTTGACCATAAACTGATCAATAAGAAGAGGGTTTCTCACTGGTCAGTTTATTGGTCAAACGATCAAAGGGTATTATTTGAACCAAGAAATATTTTATTTACGTGGTTTTTGCTCACTAAGGAATGACCGATGATCTCAAACAACAACAGCTACCACAGTAGATGCGTTGGTTCTTTATGCTGATTTAAATTTGTATCTTAGCCTGAAGAACGTGTGTAACAGTTAAGTGTATATATAAACTCCAAGAACATTAAGCTTCAAGCAATTTCTAGAAGGGTTAAAATGTTAACTTTTGAGGAAAGTTAAAATAGTTAACGAAAGGTTAAAATAGTTTCTTACTAAAAGTATTGTTAAGCAAAAACCTTCTAGTGTTATTTTTGCCTAACTTTGAATTGTCTAACTTTGAAATTTGTACAAACCATTACTGTTTTAAAAGAAACCATCTGAATATTTGTTATAGCTACGTTAATTATTTCTACTGTAAATACTGCATTTCATTTCCTCAAGCAATTTTATATTTATTTATTTTTTTTGTGCTACCTTAATTTAGGCCAGGTGTAAATTGTTTGAATACAATAAGTGCAGCCCTTCCGCATCAGGATAATAACGCTTTTAAAAAAAGACGCCAAAATGATTAATTCCAGTGAAAAAATACGAGATTCAGGAGGTTCACTGGGAACTATAGTGAAGTAAGCTATGCACAGCAAAGCTATTAGGAGCTTGGTCTCCGAACCAAGAGAATGCGATATCGAATCACGTTACTGACCTTGGTAGAATAAAAGAGAAGCGCACGTCTGGAGTGGAAGGGGGTTAAGAGACTATTTTAATTTGTTGCATTCCAGCATTTGCTAAGAAGCCTGGCATGGGTGAACGTAAGTCTTATAAGCAGAGATCATAACTAAGGTATTTTTAGAAGTAAACAGCCTTTGGTCATAGCTGCTTTACAGATAGCTGACCGAAAAAGAAAATTGCAGTATGTGCTGAATTTAAAATCTGATGTGAACCATTCCTAAGTCTTTTGTTGGGGGAACTTGGGGTAAGGCTATGCTACTTAAACCGTATGGCAAATGTTTATTTGTTCTACCAATATGGAAACAGCTACATTTAGTTGCAGAAATCGGTAACTGCTAATTTTCAGACCAGGTAAAAAGTGAGGATAGTGCTGCAGAAAGTCTAATGTAGTCTGAAGGATCAGGGTAGGGACCATGTAATTTTACGTCATCAGCAAACTCTTTTAGGATGGTAGAACTATCCCTACAAGTTAAATCATTTACGTACAGCACAAATATCAGGGGTTCTAAAATAGACCCTTGTGGGACTCCGCTAGAAACTGGCAGTTCACCCGACAGCATGGTCCCCACAACCACCTTCTGCGTAAGCCTAGTTAAAAACTCTTCAATCCAAGTAACAAGCCTGCTGGCAACACCATAATTCTTTAGTTTTGCAATTGGTTTAGTATGGGTAACAAACTCGAACGCTTTGGCGAAATCAACAAGGAAGAAATCTGCTGGGATGCCGTTGTTAGGGTTACGTCCCGTTTCGCCAAAAAGAAAGCAGATTAACAGCTTTTGCCTCAGGGGCCAGTCCCGTTTCGCCAGACATCGTTCACGAAATTGTAGGCACACGAAACATTTAAAACATTAAAACAGGAACATTTATAACATGATAATGGTCAGACATTTGTAGATAAACATCCGTTTTACAGAGTCCCACTTTTCAAAATAATTTGTTTCAAATTACGTGGCTCACATAACAACAGAAACCACAACTAATCAAAAATTACTAACAATTAGGCATGCCTCTTTAACTTCTGCAGTGTTAAATTTTTGAAGAATATTTTGATTCTGAGAAACGGGATTCTGCAAAACGGGAATTCCCGTTTGGAAAAGGTGTACCATCACATGTATAACTAACTATTCTTAAAAGAGAACTTTGGCACTGACGTAGCGACGCCCAACCATTGTAAACAATTATATTTAAAGCGCACGTTTTTCCGTCTGTATTGTTAGTTTTCAAAACGCTAATAAATTAACTGGGCTTATGCTACACTGCTTGTCTCTATTAAATGTTTGCCTTCTAAAGCCCCATTGCATAGAAATAAGTTTCGTGTACGAAAAAAGTTGTCAAATTCGTTTTGACGAAATGGGATTTGGCGAAACGGGAGTTCACCGTTGTCAGTGTTCTTTGTCCAATCCTCAAGAACTTCAAGTAATTGCAAAACAGCTGACCTCATGCTCATGATAATCATAGTATCTCTTGTAATTTGAGTTTAAAATTATCAAACTGTAGTCACAAAAAGGTTCAGGAATTTGACTCGAGTGTAGATAGAGGGTTGGTCTCTTTCCTTCGAGCTAGCTTCCCTAAACATTGATGCGTTTAATCTACCAAAGCATGTTAAAATCTAACTAACCAGTGCTGGGATAATATGGATAATATTTGCTATAAAGTTTGTGTTCGCTGGATTTTCCCCAGTTGTAAGGATATAGCAGAAATTAATACATTGCTAAAGGACAATATTGATACTTCACCTAGCTTTATCACTGAAAGCATGACCTAGCCATAAGGAAAATCTATATTTTCCTATATTAGAGAGCTCAAAAGATTAACAACTTACAGTAAATTACGCATGTTTTTGCAGGAACCTTTGAAGGGTAGATTTTGTACAGGATTAAAAAGCCGGGAAACAGAAAAGAATTAATGAGCATGAACCCACGTAGTGTAGATTTTGGTATAGCTTGTGAAGTCACTTGCGTACAATTGTGCTGCAATTAATGTTGCCGGATTCCAGGTTAAGTAATTCTAGTTTTCACGTTAAAACTAAACGGGTGAAAGGGCCAAAGAATGATGTTAAGTGCTATATTTGCCAAATGGCGTTTGGTTTACTTGATTGATGTTGTGCCTTATGCCCGTTCGTCAATGGCTCCCACGAAGCCACAAGTTTGAGTTTTGTGTGAATAAATGTACGTGCGAATAGAGTTGGTGTCCGACTCAAGTGCTTTACCAGTGTTCCTCGCTGCTGCTTTTATCATGGCACCACGAACATTTCATTGGTTCATGGAGCTAGTGACATGCGCCCTGGCCGCCTTACTCTTTCCTCTGCCTCACCCCACTATTCCGTTGTTCCAGAGTAAAATTAGCAGCCTAAAGTAATCCCCCAAAACCGAAAACAAACACGTAGTGGTAAAGAGATACGACACAGGAGTGCCGGTGCGGTGCTTAAAGTCTACCTTCCACCTTCTTAATAGCAAATAAATACAGATACAAACTTATTTACGTTGCCTTTTGGATTTATATGTCAGACTGTCTGAGCGGGCCGTGTCACTATGGCTCAATGGTAGGACCTATAGGCCTTTGGTTTCAAAGGTCGTGGGTTCGATTCCCCGCTCAGGCAGTCTGACCTATAAGTCCAAAAGGCAACGTAAATAGGTTTACATCTGTATTTATTTAACTCTTATGAGCCTTAGGCTTGCTGTGTTTCCAAGTTATTTCCTCCATATAGGTGGTATTTCGTTGGGAAATAATCGCGTTTGCAACACTTAGACAGAATGTTGCAAATTCATTCCATGTCATACAAGAAAGCAAACATTCAATATAATAAAAGCAAGCATCTTTAAGTTCAAAATTCAGTTCTGACACTTAAAGAAGCTGCTAGTGAACTTTAGCAATACACGGACGCACATTATAGAGTGGTGTGAAAATTATATGAAGTTTTCTTTTTCATTTTTTATTTTAGTGATAGCATTACTAAAGTACAAAGTACTTGTCTTGTGTCAACAACAGACCACATTGCAAAAACAAGTCGATAGCTAACCTAAACATAAAATACAAAAACAAACTAATCGCATTTATCGCAACCAACAAGGTTGACCCTCAAGACAATACTGAGTCAACACTATATACTAGTCAAAAAATAATAAGGTACATCATGAGAAAGAAGACAATATTAAATCACAACAGATTTCTATAAGACCAATACTATTTGATCATTTTGCTGAGTTAACAGTGGTTTTCGCTGTACTCAGGTACATAAAAAAAAATAAATCGTTTGCACGCTGTAGAAATTATTGTTGGCACCGAATGAGTTGTACATACATCCACCCCTCCACCCACAACCGGAAGGCCAAGGTCCTACCGCTGAGCCAGACTGACACTGCCAAAAGGAAACGTCCATAGGCAGCATTTAACACGTGCTTATATACATATAAACAAACACTTTCCAATCTCCACTGGAGGGACGCTTATTTGCCGCGCCATCCTGCAAGTGAAACGAATGGAACACTTAAACGTGAAATCATTATTTCACGTTTAAGTGTTCCATTCGTTTTACTTGGAGGATGGCGCGGCAAATAAGCGTCCCTCCAGTGGCAATTGGAAAATGTTTGTTTATCTTTATTAATAAAATCGAGTTGTCACGTAGGATGGACGGCCACAAGACGGCCACAAGACGGCCGCCACAAGACGGCCGCCACAAGACGGCCGCCACAAGACGGACGCAAGTAATTGATAGAGCACATATCCGTTTTCATTGTTGGTCGCTCGCCCTTTTTCTTTGCTACCGTAGGAAGAATGAGCCCGCTCGCCCTCTTGCTGATTGTTGAAGCTTCGTTTGTTAATCGAGTTGTCGCGTAGGATCGACGGCAACGAGACAGCCACAAGACGGCCGCAAGTAATTGATAGAGCAGATTCATTGTCGGTCGTTCGCCTTTTTCTTTGCTACCGTCGGAAGAATGAGCCCGCTCGCCCTCTTGCTGATTGCTGAAGCTTCGTTTGATTAATTCTCCCTTACAATGTCTCCCTTATTTATTTCACATGTACAAACGCGTATTGCAACCATTTTTGCAGGAAACAATCATATGTAATGTAAGTGTATGGACTCCGGAACAAGGGATACGCTGAATGAGGGAGTGAAGCAAACGAAAAACACCGTTTGCTAGACAGGGTACGCAAAAACACATAGACGGGATACACGCATTCCGTAAAACACATGAGGAAGGAAATCGTCCCAGTGTTTTTAACGCTGCATCAAACACCACCCGTGCGTAGCACGGGCTTCCTCTAGTATGTATATATGCACGTGTTAAATGCTGCCTATGGACGTTTCTTTTTGGCCGTGTCAGTCTGGCTCAGCGGTAGGACCTTGGCCTTTGGTTTCAAAGGTCCTGGGTTCGATTCCCCGCTCAGGCAGTCTGACATATAAGTCCAAAAGGCAACGTTGATAGGTTTGCATCTGCATTTAGTTATTTCTTGTGAGCCTTTGGCTTTCTCGTCTTTTTGCATCCTTTTGCTACCTCCGTGACCTCACTTATGACGTGAGCCTAATGACGTCACTTCCAGTCATGTGATCAAAGTGGGGGTAATGACGTCACTTCCGGTTTTCATCGATCTGGAGGATAGTGGAAAAGTGTCTTTTGCTACTTTTTTTTCGTTTTCATCTATTTGGAGGGGGTGGAAAAAGTGCCTTCTGCTACCTATTTTTTCGTTCTCAATCTGAAGGATGGTGCCTTTTGCTACTTTTTTTTTTCGTCAATTTGGAGGAGGGTAGGAAGTGACCCGCACTTTTTTAGTTTTTATCAATCTGGAGGATGGTGCCTTTTGCTCCTTTTTTTCGTTTTCATCAATCCGTTCACGTATTAATGGCTTGACCAGACTATTTAACACCCTCTAGGGCCAGGTGTACTATTTAGCACCCTCCACAACCGGGTGTAGCACCCCCTAGGATCATGTATACTATTTAGCACCCATTAGGACCGGGTGTAATATTTAGCATCCCCTGGGTCAAAAATTTCGAAGTAAAACAAAAAGTTAACTCTTTTTAATGATATTTTGCGATTAGTAACAAAAAAGAAGCATGGATTCGAGTTCAATAATTTTAACGGGAATAAGTGCCGAACTGAATTGCAATTTAAAAACTCCCATATACTTAAACCCTAAAAAAGAGTATGAAATGGCGCTCGTCTCCTTGGATACGTACTACAATATTTTCAACGTGCACGCTGACAATAACGAATTTTTGTATACCATCGAAAGTGGAGCGAATTGGATTGAGGTGCGAGTCGTTCCCGGCGCTTACGAAATTTCGGACTTGAATAATTTTATACAGTCTACTTTGAAAGGAAGTGGTCACGAAAAAAATGCCATCGTTTTAGAACCGAACCATAATACTTTAAAAACAAATTTGGTTATAAATAATCAGCTCTACGGCATTTCGTTTCTGGGAGATAATATTTTAGGAACTGTTCTACGGTTCCTTCGGGGAACTTATACTAAAACTCAGCAAGGTAAAAAATCCGTGGAAATAATGGGGCTCAATATAATTTTCGTTCATACCAACATAATCGGGTATACCTACCTGAATGACGACAATCAACCTTGCATATACGCTTTTTCTCCAGGAGTGCCACCGGGTTATAATATGATAATTTTCCCTCAAAATTTAATTTACCTTCCCGTAACTAACGACAAGATTCGTAATATTCGTATTTGGTTAAGTTCTCAAGACAACGAAAGGATAAATTTAAACGGGGAAACCCTTACAGTCAGACTTCATCTTAGGTCTAAAAAATAATTTTGTACATTTTAAAAAGAATGTTAGTATTCGAAAGAAAAAAAAGAATAATTGGAAAAGGATTCGTTGTAGATAATAATCACTTAAGGGCAAAAAACGCAGCATTCATCAAATTTATAACGAGAGCGAGAAGATGAGTTTAAAGGAACATTACCTTGATATAAACGAATCTTTACAACAAGATTATTCCGTGGAGAGCTACGCATTTCACGAATATAATCCGATAGTAGGAACCAATCTAAAGAACGTCAATTCGGAAATTAGAATCGTAATCGAAAACCAGGATTTGTTCCTACACGTCGCGAATAGTTATCTTCTGATTAAAGGCAGGTTACTGAACACCGACGGTTCTAGTATTGCCGATGCGGACGTAGTGTCTCTCATCAATAATGGTGCCATGTATCTGTTTTCCAGCATTAAATATCACTTGGGGGATATGCTAGTGGACGAGTTAAATTACCCCGGTTATGGGACTCTCATGAAAGGTGTCCTTACATACGATTCGACCGATCAAGTATCATTGCTGGGGAACTGCTAGGCATTAGATCGGCAAAATCTTCCGCGGCCAATTTGAACGGTAACATCAGATTCAAATTATGGCATTCCATCATCGTGAAGGAAAAGACTCCTAAAGGAAGCTTCTCGTTCGCCATTCCTTTAAAACACTGCATGGGATTTTTCGACAATTATGACAAGGTTCTGTATGGTGCCAAGCATGTCCTAACGTTGTCTAGGGCGAGCAATGATGACGCTGTGTTCAGGGCAGCTGCAACAGCCGTTGGGAAAGTCGAATTGAGTAGCGTTTCGTGGCACGTACCGCACGTAACCACATCCGACGAGCAAAAACTCAGGCTTTTTAGTTACATAGAAGGTGGGATGAACGTGGACTTGGGTTTTAGGCACTGGCATTACGATAGTTGCGAACTTCCTCAGAGCACTAGTTTGACATGGCACGTGCTTACTACTTCGGCCATCGAAAAACCGAGGTGGGTTATTCTAGCTCTTCAGACTGATAGAAAAGATGCGCAAACTAAAAATCCAGCCGTATTCGATCACTGCAGTCTTTAAGATGCTCACGTAACTTTAAATTCCGAACGTAACCCGTTCTTGGACTAGAACGTAAATTACACTACTGGAGAATACTCGATCCTGTATATAATGGCTCAAGAGTTTAGACGCACTTTGTACGATGTCGGGGACTTGTGTATCGATTAGGTGCAGTTTAAAAAGACGTATCCTCTAGTAGTTTTGGACTGTTCCAAGCAATTGGAGAGACTTCAGTCCGGCATAGTCGACGTGCAAGTAAAGTTGAAATTTAACGCCGCGGTTCTAGCTAACACGACGTGCCACGCGCTGTTGATCGGTGATACAAAAATGAGTTTGAAATTGGATAAAGGTAAAGTGGAAGTGATTTATGAAAAAAAGGAAGATGGCGAAACAAAAACCGAAAACAAGTAAAATCGGAAAAAACGGAGCGGGGTGGAATGAAAAAAAGATCGCGAAACGAGGTGGGTTACTACCATTGTTGGTATTGCTGGGACCCATCTTAGCCGGTGTAGGTGGTCTAGCCGGAGGTGCCGCCGGTATCGCCGCTGCAGTTAAAAAGAGCCAGAACGATGCTAAGGTAATGGAAGAAATCGTGAGACATAACAAGAAGATGGAGGGTTCGGGGTTGAAACGTAAAAAGAAAAAAAAGCGAATCGTGGCAGAGGGCTCTTTCTAAGGCCAGTGAAGGTCTGATCGATTTTACTAAACCATTAACGAATCTCGATTTAAACAGATTAGTCAAAGTTTTGAAAATTCCTAAATACAGAGGTACTTTTAGCAAGGATCGTCTGCCGTTAAAACCTAAACCTCGTCGTGAATGCGGCATCGTTAATCTCGAAAATGGAAATGGAAGTCATTGGGTGGCTTACTCAACAGTTACTGACATACCCTGTTATTTCGACAGTTTCGGCAACCTCGAACCACCGACATCCAATTCGGAGTATTTGGGCCCCGTTAAATACAATTACGACAGGGTGCAAAATTTTAATCAAACATTGTGCGGTCATTTCTGTTTATTTTTTCTAAGTTTCTCATGCAAGGGATATGATTACGAAGATATTTTAAGATGGTTAGCTCTTTAACTCGGTTATCCCCATTGTTCTTCGTATGGATTGGCATATGGTTTCTGCTTTGACCATGCTATGCAACGCGTCTTGGTTAGGTATATATCTATCTGGTAATCTTTATCCTCCGTGCTTGCTGTATCAGCCATTATATAAATCATGTGACCTTTGTTCACGATGATCGGTATTTCCGTTATACTTAGAGTTGATGGTTGGAGAAGTCTATCAAGATCGAGATAAACTTGAAGTCCTTTGTCTTTGGGTACACTTTTCGACAAATACAAACACCTAGTTATTAAACACCGTATCTTTAAATCTGGAGGGTTTAAAATAGGTATTTGGTCTCTGCTACTTGTTATACTCATTCCCAGGATATACCAACCGGATGTTGATAAGTAGTATTGGTGAGTATAATTATTGATACACGTGAAAAAGTGACCTTTAGGGTAAGGACTAGTTCCGTGAAAAGTAACTATACAGTCGATACGTGGATTTATATATCTTTCCATCACAAAACCGACGTTGTCAAAATGATTCTTGGCTTCCTCCACGTCTGGTGGGAGTTTTTTTCTACGTTTAAAGTAACCATTCGACTATCGACGTAACCCTTAGTAGCCACGTCGTGTTCCGCGTATGGAGGGACCGTAAATTTGATTCGTCTATTTTTTGCATCGAGTACCCTATCCTCATCCTCGTTCAACGCCATTTGAAGTTTATCTATTTCGTAGGCATCTCTAATAACCTCGAAGAAATAGTCTCTATTAACAGCTTCCGAAATGCTTTCGGGGCTCGCCAGGTTACTGATTTGTTTATTTTTTATTTGCTCATCCTCATCCTTGTTCAACGCAGAGTGAAGTGTATCTATGCGGTACCCTTCTCTAATAGTCTCGAAGAGAAATTCTCTAGTAACAGCTTCCGAAGGTTTTTCGGGGTTCATGAGGTTACCGATTCGTTTATTTTTGCGTCGAATATTTCATGAGATTCCATAATCAAGGCATTGTCAAGTTTAGTTTCTAATTCGTTTATAACGAGGAGCTTCGCGTCGACGTATTCTTTATTCGAGGCATCCTTAGATTGTGCGGGGGATGCAAGGTCCTTGATTCGTTTATTTTTTGCATCGCGCAGTCCATCGGGACCTTCCTTCAAAGCGTAACCGAGTTTGGTTTCCACTTCGTTTATGACGAGAAGCTTCGCGTCGACGTATTCTTTATTCGCCGCATCTTTAGATTGTGCGGGAGATGCCAGATCCTTGATTCGTCTATCTTTCGCGTCGAGTTGACCATCGGCATTTTCCTCCAACGTAGTTTTTAAATTTTTTACATCAATCAACTGAGAATAAGTCATCTTCAGGATCTATACCAGCAGCTAGATTAGCTAAGTGATTCATTCGCATGTCCGATACAGTTTTTGAATCGACGTAATCCTTAGTCGCTGCATTCTTAGATTGCGAGGGAATTTCGAGATCTATAATACGTTTCTTTTCAGCGTTAAAATGTCCGTCCGCATCTTTCTTCAATCCTACGTCGGCTTTAAATTTTTTTACTTCGTTTTTTAATTCGGTAAATTAGGAATAAATTACGACATCTTCGGGTTTTGTAGCAGCTCCGACTTTAGTCAGTCGCTTATTCTGCATGTTGTAATCATGGTTCAGGTCAAATATAAATCCTATACCCGGAGCCCCTTTCACATCTCTTTGCGTTTGTTTCAAAGACTGTCCAAATTTATTAACCGGCATTTTGACAATTCTTTTTTTTTTATGTATAAACAAAAGGAATAAGAAATGTCTCATTCTACCTGGTACGGAAATCTTTCGAGTCTGTTGCAATCAAATTCTCTAGAAGTTAAGACGGAAAATGCGACGATTTTAAAAAATGGAGTAAAGTAAGTCTTATCTCCTTCTGTAGAATTCGAGGATTTAAAGAAGAATAGGTTCTTCCATTTTGAACAAAGATTCCAGGTGTAAGGGATGGATTTCTCCGTCGACCCCCGAATCTCAAACTGCGATGAAAAATCTTAAACGATACATCTGCGAAAAATTAGAAATTGAAACCGACGAGCAGAAACCCGTTTCTCTGACGATGTTTAGTTACCCAAATTACTCGCACCCAGCTTCCACCTGCTACCCATTTTGTCAAAAGGCAGACGGTGAGTCAGTCAGATAAGTCGTTGTGTCTCAGAACGTGGGTGTACAACAACATCCACAAAACTAAAGGAAAACTTAACAAAACGTTATAGAAAAACCGTGGTTTAACTTGGCTCCGTGCGGAAGTATGTCCTTGTCGGAAGTTAGTGGTAAAATTAACTCCATGTACACCTTTGGGCATAAAAAATGATCGCACTGTATCGAGGTTCAAGTAGCCAGACAACAACTTAAACTTTTTCATTGTTGTAAATAAGAACATACATCACTGAAGGCGGAAGGAATTCTCCATTGTTGATGCCAAAGAGTGGCATTGTTGAATGGCATTGTTTAAAGCCCCAGTATAATGAAAACGATCATTTTTTATGCCCAAAGGTGTACATCAGCAACGACACTCCCAGAACCGTAAAACTTTGGTGTAACATAGATTACGGAGTCGTCGAATCTAATACATTCAACGAAAAGTTTTTGGATAAAGACTTTATGAGTTTGATTTCTGAATAAGAAAAAACAATGGATATTCAAAATTACGATTTCTTCGTGCCGATCAAGAAACCCAAAAATCACCCATTTCTACCTTCAAACATCAGATGCCTGATTATAGGACCGGCAAACTGCGGAAAGACGAACTTACTCTTTAATTTTATCTGTAACGAGGGATGGTTGGATTACGACAGATTATACGTGTACAGCAAAACTCTGTGTCAAGCGAAATACCGAGCTTTACAATCTATATTTTCCGAAATTGAGGGAACCGTAGGGAACGATTCTCAAAACGATTTAATTCCTCCCGAGGAGTTGGACACCAAGTTTCGTAATCTCATGGTTTTTGACGATGTTCTTTTAGACAAACAAAAAAACATAGAACGTTACTTCGCTCAAGGCCGTCATTCTAACGCTGACGTTTTTTATTGCAGTCAGTCTTACACCAGAATTCCCAAACAAGTGGTTAGAGATAACATCAATTTATTAATCATATTTCCCATGGACGATTTAAACGTGAAACATTTGTACGAAAATCTCGTCGGTCCTGACATGGAATTTCCGGAGTTTAAAATATTGTGTAGAACGTGTTGGGACGATACGTACGGGTTTTTATCGATCGACAAAACGTTAAACGAGGGATGTTTTAAACGTACGTTTTAGTTCGATTACAAAAGAAAGAAAAAAGATAACATGGAAAAGAAACGTGAAATAGTAAATCTCAATAAACGTTTACGGGAAAAATTTTTGAATCAGCGTTTGGACGAACGAGCTCAAGAAGAATCTTTACAAGAATTTTTTAAAGCCGTCGTTAGTAATTTGAAACCTACCGTTGTTAATCCACCACCAACCGTAGCGAGTCCTGCGATTGCCGGTTTTCCAACGAGAAAACCACTAAAACGTATACGAATTATTACTCCCATAAAAAAAACTTATAAATCCGAGGATGAAGGTGATGAAGAGTGGGAAACCACGGTGAACGAGACGGAGAAGTTTGAACCTTCCGTCGAGCATTCAACTCCGATAGCGCGAGATCCCAATCTTTCCGAATACTCGACTCCAGCTACGCGAACTGAATACGCATCTATCAGTACGGGTTTGAAAATCACCCCCACACTTTCGGCAATACAAAACAGATGCGTGTCAACGCCTCCAGAACTTCCAAATTTCCCAACCCTCAGATCTTTGGATAGTCTGTTACCAGATCAAGTCATAGGCCAAACGGCGAAATATTTCCTGATGAAATTTTTCCAGTGGAGAAAGTATTAAGACGAAAGAAAGATACAGATGGAAAAATGATCTATTTCGTTAAGTGGAAGGGATATGATTCAAAATTTAATAGTTGGATGGATAATATTAGCAGTTTATCCTTTTAAGCACTCAAACTTTTAATATTATCGGTCTAAAATGAACTCGTAAACGGTTCAAGAAATTTTTTTCCCATCCTTCCAACTTTTTGTTCCTCAATATAAAAGAAAGGATAAAACATTTTTGTTCCTCAATATTTCTTTAAAAAAAATAAAAAAAAATTAAAGTTGTACCGTACATTTTTATTCCTCGTGATTTAAAAAAAGGATTTCTCGTTTCAGAAATGGACATTAAAACCATTTTCACCTGCATTTATTGCCGAGAAACTTTCCATACACAGCATCTGCTGCGAAACCATCTACGTTCGAATCACCCCTCTGACTGGGAAGAATGCGCTTGTTTCGTAGACGATTTACCCGATTATCTCAACAGTCACTGCCTTTCACGAACGCATGGACTTTGTCACCCGAGATACGAAATGCCACTGTCGGAAGGATTCGGTGATCCATTTCGCTTTGTCCTGTCTGCATGCATGGCTTTGCAAAATCTGCTAGTAATTTGTCTGGAACAGATGGTTAATTGTAAGGTGCAGCTTTGTTTGGGAATCAAATTTTTTAGAAACGACACATTATCGGAGAGTGGTTTTTGGTCCAGATATTTGGAATTATACAACCCGAATGACATTCCCGCTGTATTGGACGAAGCATTCCGTAAAATTCAAGAATCCATCGATGTTTATGCCAGGGAAGGAAGTGGTTGGGCTATAAAACGAATCACCAACTTGATCATCAGAGTGGCGGAGTATCGACTGATGCGAGCTTCGTCGTATATTCCACTCCCTAGAAAACTCGAGGCCAAGGTGAAATCGGTGGTAAATGTTCAAAATCTAAACGATTCAAAATGTTTTCTATACTCTACGCTATCGTCGGATTTGGGGTTAGACAGCACTAACCCCGAAGATTACGAAGGGATCGAAGACATGCTCGACACTAGCTCTCTCTCTTACCCGACCAAGTTCGAGGAAATTGAAAAGTTTGAAAAGCTGAACAATCTTTCGATCAACATCGTCAGTTTTAACGATGACGAGTGATTGTACCCGCACAGTGTTTCCAAGAACTACGATGGACTATCCATCGACCATCTCTCGTAGAGTGACGCGGACAACATCCATTACTGCGCCATTACCGACATCGCCACGTTTTTACATTATCGAGGCTCGGGGACTAATGCCAAATACTATTGCCGAAACTGTTTCGCAGGATTTGGAATGGAGTGGATGCTTTTAGTTCATCAAAACGAATGCGTCAAAATCAATCCTGCGCAAGCTCTCCGATTTAAAGCTGGAGGAGACAACTTTCTCGAGTTTCGAAATTTTAACCGTCAAAACCCCTTTCCTCAGATCATCTATGCCGACTTCGAGTGTCTACTCCTGCCCATCCCTACCGCTCAACCGGACCATCGACGAGCTCGACCACTCGAATTCATCTTGCAGCTTCAGTTACGTCGTGATCGGTCAGAACGGGGAGATCGTTAATCGAGATTACTACTTGGGAGAAGATGCGGTGGAAGTTTTTTATAAACGCACAAAGAAAGAAGCGCGACATTATAACGAGTTGTTGAAAAGGATACTACCCCTCAATCTTTCCCCAGCCGAACAGGTCAGTTACGAAGAAGCCAAAATCTGTCACTATTGCAGAAAACCCTTCCCCTTTTTGGTTTTGAAAGGCGACCCCAACACTAAAGTTAGGGATCACTGTCATATTAGCGGAAAATATAGAGGACCGGCTCACTCGAAATGTAATCTCAACGCTTGAGAAAAAAGAACCATCCCAGTCGTATTCCACGGTCTAGAAGGGTACGACATGCATCTTCTCGTACCCGCAGTGCACATGTTTAAGGGTCAGGTGGACGTTATCGGTCGGAATGCCGAGCGTTTTCAAAGTATGACGATCAAGAGGTTAAACAGCGGGATAAGCCTTCGATTCATAGATAGCGTGAATTTCCTTACAGCTTCGTGGATACTTTGGTCAAACACTGCAAGAGTTTCCTGATTCTCAAGGCGGCTTTGGACTCTGGTTTAAAATCCTCTTGGTTCGTCGAAGAAACCGCGCGAGAGAGCGTTGTAGATCTGCTGACCGGGAAAGGCGTTTACCCCTACGAGTACGTTGCCGACATGTCGGTCTTCGAAAAAGAAGAGCTTTCCTCTCGAAAATGCTTTTTCTCTCAACTGAAGGACGAAGAGTTGGCGGGTGAGGAGTATGTGAGAGTGCTCAACCTGTGGCTCAAGATGAAAGTAAAGAAATTCGGCACCTATCACGAAATCTACCTGATGACCGACGTTTTCCTACTCGCGGACATCTTCGAAGATTTCAGGAAAATATGCCTCGTCAACAACAAGTTGGATCCCTGTTACTATATCTCTACTCCAGGATTTAGTTGGGCGGCACTGTTGAGAATGCAGGAATCCAAGTTGGGGTTGTTTTTACACTCGGGAAAACACAACATGATAACTTCCGGCATCAGAGGCGGCGTGTCGTTTATTTGCAAGAGATATTCGAAGGCGAACAACAAACATCTGGCCAATTTCAATCCCAGCAAACCCTCCATTTACATAATTTACTTGGATATGAATAACTTGTACGGTTTCGCTATGAGAACTCGTCTCCCCTACGACGGATTCCGCTACTTGACCAAGGAAGAAATTCGGACCTTGGACGTTGACACCGTGCCGGATGATGCGGATGTCGGATATATACTCCAAGTCGGTCTAGAATACCCAGCGGAGCTTCACGACTCGCATAACAACTATCCCCTAGCTCCCGAGAAGCTCGAGATCGGGGAAGACCTTGTTTCACCCTTTTCCAGAAAACTAGCGGAAGATATCAATCACGACATCAAACCTTCAACCAAACTTGTGCCGAATCTCCTGCATAAAAAGAACTACGTTGTTCACTACCAAAATTTGAAGTTCTACCTGCATCATGGATTGATTCTTCGTCGCATCCGAAAAGTACTGAGCTTCAACCAGAAACCCTGGATGGAGGGGTACATCAATTTCATTACGGAGAAAAGGCAGCAATCGACCGCACCCTTTGAAAAGGATTACTTTAAACTGTTAAACAACTCGGTATTTGACAAGACGATGGAAAATAAGCAGAAGTGAGCATCAAGTACACCTCTCAACCTTACGCGGATTCGTTCGAAATCCTTAACGAACATTTAGTGCAGATTAACCGCAGAGTCAGGAGCGTCTGTTGCGATCTACCGACGTACTCGGGATTCAGTATTCTGGAACTGTCAAAACTGGCCATGTTCCACTTTCACTACGAATACGTTAAACCCAAGTACGAGGATCGGGCCAAACTCCTGTTTACCGACACTGACAGCTTCTGCTACGAAGTGGAAACGGACGATGTATACGAGGATATGAACCGAGACAGTGAACGCTTCGATGCCAGCAATTATCCGAAAGATCATCCCTTGTACTCCAAAGCGAACAAACAAGTCCTGGGGAAGATGAAGGATGAGATGGGTGGCGTTCCCATCTTAGAATTCGTGGGTTTACTATCCAAAATGTACACCATTAGAGCGCAGAAAACGAAGACGTCCATGAAGGCTAAGGGTATCCAAACATCTTTCGTGAAGAAACACTTGGACTTTGATGATTACGAATCCGCCCTAAGAATGCCAATACTCGCACCGAAAGGAACCTGGACTAAAATCGCCAGCTCGAAACACGAACTAAGCACGGTGAAAGTCACGAAATCGCTCCTCTCTGCGTATGATGACAAACGTCTTATCCTGGACAATGGGGAAGCTATCGGTCATCGTGATTCCGGCACGTGGCGAGAGTATGAAGATGACTTCGACTCCGACGTAGACGTCATGACTGACGAGGAGGAGGAGGAGAGAGTGAGTTTAGCATTCATCTCGAAAGAGAAGGAGGAGTTGAACGACGCTAAACGAGAAGACGAGCGGGTTAGATCGGTACGACGATCCGCGGTACTAGAGAACCGCAGGATAAAGCTGAACGATCTCGTGGCGTGGAAGGAAACAGAAAAAGCTAAGCGAAGAATGTTGGATAGGGAAAGACGGGCCACGATGTGCCCGGAACTGAAAAGGTGAGATTAGAGAAAAATGTCGCTAGCATGAGGAAGGCTCAAGAACGAGAGTCTGAGGAGGAAAAGAAAGCTAGATTGGAGAAAAAAGCTGCTAGTATGGGAAGAGCCCAAGAACGAGAGACTGAGGAGGAAAAACAAGCTAGATTGGAGAAAAAAGCCGCTAGTAAGAGGAAGGCTCAAGAACGAGAGACTGAGGAGGAAAAGAAAGCTAGATTGGAGAAAAAAGCCGCTAGTAAGAGGAAGGCACAAGAACGAGAGACTGAGGAGGAAAAGAAAGCCAGATTGGAGAAAAAAGCTGCTATATGAGGAAAAGCCGCATGCTTAAGAAATGCTAAACCGTCGATACCATCGGAACTGGCCATTCCCTTTCCTTCCCATCCCCTTTTCCCTTCCCCCCCTCATCCCACCTCTCCTACAACTGCAACCTTGACGTTGGTGGAGAGGCTTACTCCCCGATTGAATATGTGAGTATTTAAAAAAAAAACACCAAGTAATACCTTTAAAAAAAGGTATAAACTCGTTTTTTTTTGGAGTTCAATTGGGGAAACCAATAGCAGTATAAACGCACTGTGACGTCATAAGTACGGGTCACGGAGGGATATAAAATTTCTCCAGACAAAAAAGGTACAGGTGACGATTACACCGTCTGATCTTTTCTTCATTCACAGTCCTCTGAAAGTTGTGATATCCACCCAAATCCCCACACTGGTCTAAGAGAAGCCGCCAAGTTTTAAAAAACGGTCGGCCTTTCAAAGTAGTGATATTATTCAACCAGGGAAAGGCCGCCAAGGTTAATCCTATTAGCCAAGTTAATCGCACCGAATAATATGGACGTTAAATGAAAACTTGAAGAGGACGGTACACGAACTCCTACTTAATTATCTATCCAATTCCAATAAAAGGGTATGCTTGTTATTAATTTATTTGGAAGCATTAGTGAAACGGACATTTGATTTTATGTAGAATTACTGTTCTCATGTTCATTCTCATAGGGTAGAAAGACACGTTTACAGCTCATTAGGGAAAGTTGCAGATCTAAATTTCGGCAGACAGGTAAACCATCATATGTGGAAGTGCCTTTTTCTAAATGTGGGTTGCAGCTAGCAGCACGTGGCCCTCAAGTGGCTGGTACGTGCCAAATTATTGTTGTAACAGGTAAAGGTGATGATTAGACCGTGAAATTCTCTGTACATTTACAAGCCTATGCAAGTTTTGACCGTGTCAATTTCACTGGCGTAACGGCTAATTGGGCCACGACAAATGTGAAAATTATGAATGAGCAAATTTATAGACATAAAATTCCTCCAGATAGAAAAGGTAGAGGGGACGATTAAACCGTCTGATCCTTTGTTCGTTCACAGTCCTATGAAAACTGTGATATCCACCCAAAACCAAAACTGGTACAAGAGAAGCCGCCAAGTTTTAAAAAAGGGTCGGCTTTTCAAAGTAGTGATATCATTCAACCAGAGAAAGGCCGCCAAGGTTAATGCTGTTAGTCAAGTTAATCGCAGCTAATAATACCTTGGGCGTTAAATGAAAACTTGAAGATTGCTACCGCCAGTAGCAATGTTCTAG